>JBBJLS010118169.1:0-18019 GCA_037577275.1 Bryconaethiops microstoma
GGGACTGGACTGGAAATGAGAGTCTTTGAAAGTCCTTCAGGAAGCCTGGAGAACTGTTCCTCAAGACCACATTGAAAATACAAGAAAGTCTGGCTCTTTGGAAGCAAAATACAAAGAAGGAGGAGTACAGGCCTGTGCACAGTACTGTAAAGAGTGATTACAGTGGTTAGAAGCTCTCTGGTGTAAAATAATTTAATTTAGTGTACACTTGTTAATGTTAAAGTGTTATGCTAGTCACGCAGAATCTCCATTAAGTATAATTGTTAAACCGTTTTTGTCCTATCAGAATGTTGCAATGTCTGGAGGTCCGGTGAGCAGGGGTCTGTCTCAGAAGGCCGTAGGAGGAAATTGGCAGAATGAGACAGAGCAGAAAAGAGGAGAGAGGGATGTGGTAGAGGGCAAAAGCCAGCTCAGCCAGGCTGGCTGTACCACACTCTGTCAGAGCAGGTAACACACACACACACACACACACACACACACACCACATATGGAAAATAAAAAAATGGCAGGTTCTTGTTACTTATTTAGGGTTAGAAACAGCTACTACTTGTTTCAGATCATCCGTATCAAATTTCACATTATTTGAAAACACCAGACTAGATTTAGTGATACATGGTATGAAAATTAAACAGTGAATGAACTGGTGGACAGGGTCTTCTTACCTTTACTTACATTAAAAGTTAGGAATGTTATTATTTTTTACAGTAAAGTTACCATTTCTGAGATAAATGAAAATAAAGGCACTACACAGTAAACGCTTTCGGTTATTATTATTGTTTTATTAAATGAGCTCTGTGGGTTTGCGGCTGCTTAAACAAGGTCCCAACCAATTTTACAGTTTTGGCGTATTGTCAAGAGAGCAAAAAAGATACTCATTTTCAGGGCATTATCATATTTTTACTGCTACGGATAAAGCTGTGGGTTTTGGATTTTGAATGATGTTATTATTATATTGGTCAGGCTGTAGTTTAAACACCTTTAGGGCAAGATATTTTAGTTTGTGCTTTGAAACTTTGTATGGAAAAGAAAAGAAATAACATTTTCTCTCCACAATTAGCCTAATAGTTGCAAAACCTACCAAAAGTATATGTGAGTTTCATGTGCAGAAAATAGGCAGAATTAGTTTTTACATTACCTTTTCTCAACCTCACTCTACCCCTCAGAATAAAACCGAATGAAACAGTTTCTGTTTCTGCCATGTCTTTCAGAATCGTGTATGCAAATTAGCTCTATTCTGATTGGCCACCTGATTTTACCTCACTCATAGAACAGTCCAGACAACACTCCTTATAGCTTCAGTATGAAGGGGTGGAACTAAACTGCCGTAGGCTGAACAGGCAGAGACATGTAAACATGTTAGTGTTTGTGATATCATAAAAACAGTGAACTGAAAATGACTTGTTTTTGTAGCTTGCTTTCCGTATATGTGCATAGTGTGCACTTCAGCAGTGTTTACATACTACATCAATTCATTTAATGTAAAAAAAAGAAGACAATTTATGCTGAGTGTTCTTTAACCAGACTATAGAAAGATTTTTTTTAAAAACACCACTGTACTACCAAAACCATTCTCAACTACATTTGCTGGCATTTTTTCCACGTGTAAACATTATAAATTATTGTCATATAGACTGTTATCATAACAACTAAACATGGCTGGATTTGTTCTTAGGATTTTTTATTATGACGTTGGTACTACAGTTTTATCCGAGATTAAAATTAAGCAGCTGATGAAGGTTTTTTTTCCCTGTTTTTGTGAGCGATTATACCATCAAATGTGTGTGATTCAGGAGTGCTCCATCAAGCCTGCAGGAGGCAAGCGGTGAGCTACAGCAGAGTGGGAGCGGATCAGGATCCGGATTGAAATCCGTGTCCAGACCTGGACTGAGAGCAGAGAAAGATGGATGTGGGAGGTGCAGAGGGTGGGAGCAAAGTGACACAGACAGACTGGACCTCCATGGCCAGGCCCACACACTTGAAGAGGAGGATGAGTATGAGGATGAAGAGGCAGATGAAGAGGACGTACGGGCCCCTCAGGGAAAACGTGGACCCCCGGCTGTGACCCTGAGAGAAGGATTGAGAAAGAGAAAGTGTACCAGACCTCACTCTCTGGACCTCGGAGCACTGCTCGGCCAAAATCGACCACAGGTGATCATTTCTCTACATACATCTGAATAAACTGGAGCTCTTCATAGTCTTACAAGGTTTTGGCTTTTTGTTAAGAGATAGCAACCGAAACTGTTGCTGATTTTTAGGGTATTATTGTATTTTTGCTGCTCGAGAAGGTAAGAATATTAACACAGACTATAAAGTGTTGTGTATGAACACAGCGCAGCACACAGTGTGAACAGTGTGAAATTCTTTCTCTATATTTAACCCATTCACCAAGTGAAGCAGCGGGCAGCCAGGAACACAGTGCCTGGGGAGCAGTGTGTGGGGACGGTTCCTCAAGGGTACCTCAGTGGTAGACCTGGCATTCAAACCCACGACCTTCCGATCACAGGACCACCAGTTGCCCTGCTATTTGAGCAGTAATCCAATGCCTCTAGGCTACAATCAATGAAAAAGCTTGCTTAGATACCATGAAGAAAAGAAAATCTGACTTGATCATTTTCTTTTGGGCTCTTCGGGTACTTTTTTTTTTCTCACTTTTTTTTACTTTTAAGAAAAGCCCTGAGGGTTCCCCTTTAGCATGTATAGTAGGCTTTGAGGTTCTTTAATCATAAAGCATAAAGCAAAACTTACTGCATCTCTTATATTTGCACAGTGCTCTAATTAGCCGGACCCCATAATGAACCAAAAATAAACCTCAATGAAAGTACCCTGACAGAAGAGTCCGCGTTTGCTTGCCATTTTCACATACACACAATAAATCATGATTCAGTGGTCTGAGACCAGTGGAGTTTTTGAACTGGCCCAAGTGAAAGTGCCCTTCAACAAGTGTAGCTCTAAAGAACTGAGGGAGAATTGGCAAACTAATACTTTCATAAAGTCGGTCTTGTCTGCCTTGGTCTTAGTGACCACTGCAATACACAGCCTGCACTTTTCTGACCTGCACACTGGAGCAGTCTCCACCTCTCTGCTTGGCCTGCTGGGAGGAGATCCAGCCAGAGAGCTCCGCAAACCTGAAACAAAGTGAACACACATGCAGCCTCAGTTTCCTTCATCTTAGGCTCACTGGGACAAACCCCTCTCCACTGCCCTCCTCACCTTGAATGCCACTCCCTCCACTTGTCTTGGTGCTGCTGGAGTCTCACATAAGTACTTTCCACTTCACCTTTGACCACTGACAGTTGATCCTTTGCCTCCTGTAGAGTTTCCTGCATCAGGTCTTTTTCTGGAAGTTTCTGACACAGGTGTTCCATGGTTTTCAGTCTCCTCTCACACACAGAGAGGGGGTCATTCTGTCTGAAATAGGCCTGAGAATACAAATGCAAACACATTCCTCTTACCTGATGCTGTGATATGAATCACTATATGTCCAAAAGTTTGTGGACAACTGCTCGTCCATCATTTCTTTTAAAATCAAGGGTATTAATAGAGAGTCCCCCCTTGCTAAAGGAACAGCCTCAACTCTTCTGGAAGGTCTTTACATGAAATGCTAGGAGGCTTTATACCCACCAACATGACTATACCTCAAATTAGACAAATTCACTAATTATAAGAACTGTCTGGAAACCTCTGGGCATGTAGTGCAAGACCATGTTCAGTGTAATATTTATAAAGGCCGTTATTTTGTGAAACACACTCTGTCTTCTCTCTCAGACCTACCCTGTGTTCTCTGATCACTCTTTCACTGCCAGCCGTGGCGAGGGCCTTCTCCTCTTTCTGAAGCTCAATCCTGCACTCCTGTAGTGATGCCATGATCATGCGCCTCTCTGCTTCCACCTTCAGCCTCAACAGGTGGGCAGGAGCTTCAGCCTGGATATCCTGATAACAGGTAAATAAACAGAGTTAAGACTGAAAAAAGTAAGAATGCATTTGAATCTGTTGAAAGAGAAAACGGTAATCCATTTTCTCTTTCCTATAAATGTAATCAAGCAGCCAAGACATCTCTGGAGCTCTATCAGTTTTGCACTAGACCAATTAATGTAGATTATAATGTAATCAACAAGTAATGGAAGGTTATGTGCACCAATTAGCACTGTGCAAAGTGCATGTGTGCATCATCCACTTTCCTCAAACCACACTGGACTGGTGGCCCCTGTTCACAATGCCATCCCTACTGTAACATTCTTCTTGTGTTTTGTCTCTGTTTCTTGGTTTTTGTATGTTCCTTGTGTCTTTCGCCCCTGTTTTCTTGTCTAGGTTTTGTTTACGTTCCCAATGAGCCTTTGTTTACCATAGCCATGTGTCTGTGTATCCATATGAATCTGTTTTTGTTTTGGTCTTAGCCCCGCCTTAGCCCAGCCCCTTGTTATATTGTTCACCTGTCCAGGTGTCCTTATTTCCCTAGTTGGTACATACACTCCTGTGTCAGCTCTTTGCGTTAATGCCTTATTGTTACTTGTTTTATTTTTGCTCGATGTGTGTTCATCTACAAACAAATAAAGGTTTCACACTGAACATAAATGTTTAATTATCAGTAACAACAAGAATAATAATAATAATAATAACACATGGTCATCAAGATATCTGAGATATGAATCATGACTTTCTGTTAACAGGGGCGATGACACATCTGCTTTGGGTTGTTGGTTTTTGTGAACCATCTTGTCACAGAACTTTTCTTTGCATTGTTATGCTTTCAGAAATGAGGATGAGCCACTGGACAATATACTTTACAGAGATCAAGTATCAACACAAACAAGTGTCTGGTAATTTAGCCATACAGTTCTTACACTACGATTTGACTCTCAGCCCTAGAGCAAAAATAAGGAAGATATCGAACATTCCTTGTTTTTTTTACACCATTTAGTGCATAAATTTGATTTCACAGGACTGTAGACAGACCTTCCACTGTTTGTGCAGCCGTCTGACAGACTCCTGTAGACCCTGCTGTTCCTCCTCCGGCAAGATATCAGTCAGATCATCACATGCCTTCAGATATACATTCAAGAGTCTCTGGTCCAACCTCCCGAAAAAATCCTAATCAGAAAGACACAACTGGGATTAAAATATAGTGAAATGACATCTAATGAAAAAACAGCACATGAGATGATCTGAATGTGTATAGAAATTATGATCTATACAGCTATCCCAGGGTCTATGGGCGCTAGACAGGGGACCCACCCAGCCCACCGCAGGGCACACACACACACACACCCCTACGGTCAATTTAGAATCCCCTATTAACCTGACATGCATGTCTTTGGACTGTGGGAGAAACCCGGACACCCCGGAGGAAACCCACGACACCTTGAGCAGAACATGCAAACTCCACACAGACCAGGACCTGGATTCAAACCCCAACCCTGGAGGTGTGAGGCAACAGTGCTACCCACTGTGCCACCATGGGGCCCCCAAACTGGCCAAAGGCTTTCTGATAAAGGTGTAATGTCATACATTGTGTTTGCTGAACAGTTCAGCAGGGTCTCCTCTCTCCTTCAGGCATGCCTGCCCTACGCGCAGGGCCTTCTCCAGCTCCGCCTGAGACTCCTCAAACCGCCGAGTCAGGTTACCGTTGGCTTCTGCAACTCTCCTCCACTCCAGCGCCTCCTGCATTAGCACCTACAGACAGGACAGGGCAGCAGTTTAGTCCTCTGTTGCCCCCACTGCATTTGATCTTTTAGTAAAAGCTCAGATTGGTAAACACGCTAATAAATGAGTCTGGTTTTGTAAAGCTCTCAAAAGAGTCCATTAGAACGAGCTTCATCACAATCTAGAGTAGCCTTAATGTCTCAGAGCTAAGAGAGTGTGGCAAAGGTGCCTGCTGCATGATAATTCACAAGCTACTGTCACTGCAATATTCCAGCTTGTCCTGACAGCTGTGTTGATACATAAATAAATAAAGATACTGCTTTTTCAATATTTTATTACAGGAAAACAATAGAAATACTTGAAACAAACAGAACTACTGTTTTAAAAAAAACTTACAGTCTGTAGTAACACATTATAAAGCCAAAAAAGCTCACACTATTGGTTTAGAGGAAGACAAACAAGGTCTGTCTTTAGTGCACTGACAGTCACTTTGTGTTGGATCATGAAAAAATAATCATTCAATTCTTGGCCTCCTCAGTCTCTAGACCTTTCTCCCATTGAGCTGCAGGGATGAGCTGAAGCAATACGTTCAAACGGAGCATACAGCAAATGTGATAGAACTGTTTTCATGCTTGAAAAGGTGCTGGAAAGGTTTGGACACAAGTTATTTCCAAAAATAGCTGGAAAGGATGCAGTGAATCTGTGCTGCTGTGATAAAGGCAAAGGGGGTTATTTTGATGAAACTCGTACATCAGCTCCCACATTAAATCGCTCTTCCAGGGTATATTGTTACATTACACTTCAAAACCAATCAGTTACATTTGCTTTAAGTATTTCTAATATTTTCTTGTAATAAAATTTTGAAAGAGCAGTGTATCATTTATTTTTTTGAGTTATCCAAGGATGGGACCAAACGTCTGGCCTGTATATATTTTAACACAATGGCCGTTGTGAAGTGACAGGGTTAGCTTGTGTTTTTGATTGGTTAGAAGACTGACCTGGGCGGTTGTCTGGAGCTCGGTCACTCTGTTCTGGAGCAGAGACGGCTCAAAGTTGTAGAGAGTCTTAGTGCAGCACAGCGCCCTCTGCAGGGCCAGGTAACTGCGCTCCACCACACACACACACCTCTGACAGCTCTGCTGCTTGGACAGTAGCTCCTAGAGGATATACACACAACACAATTACAGCAACAGAAATAAGTGACAAAAGGATGAACAAAACTCTGCTGCTACTATTTTAACTATGCAACATACTGTTGATCTTTTTTTCTACACAATAGAGTGTCATACAGAGTCAGAAAACATAAAAGCACATTAGAAAACAAGCACATTTGTTTGAGAATATTTCACAAGTTGACTTGACTTGAGGTGAGTGTATGATGATGTTATTTGCATGATGCTACTTTGTGGCAACACCATGTAAATACTATAAATAATATAGAAAGTTACTGCTGAAGTTTACTAATTGACATTAACAGTGGTTTGGAGTGCAATATAACTACTACGTGCAATAATAGACCTGGTATAGAATGCAATTCCAAACCATTTTTGTGCTCATTTTTAAACTACTTCAGCAGTAATTGTATTTATTTATCATTAGTATTTATACACCTCTCTACTGACCACAGCGTTTGTGTCTAAAGCATAGTGTATTTAGTACAAAGCATTTTCAGAGGATTTTCTGCAGTGCTTTATTTTGACTTATTATTATATTATATTTATATTATATTGTTCTTGTCTCTGTGTCTCTGTGCAGTCATAGCATAAGGGATGTGCTCTAGGATCAATAAAGTTTTTCAATTCTGATTCTGAATCATCCCTAATGTCTAAAGTGTACCAAGAGATGTCACATCAGTTCTTCTGATTCACATTCTGGGTTCTTACCCGGTTCTTGTGCTGGTCGTGCTGCTGGGTGATGATGTGGCTGGCGCACTCTGCAGTCTGGTAGAAGGTTGAGATTTGCCTTTCCAGTTCCTCCAGCAAAGGAAGCACAGTCTGGCACTCTCTCAGAACCACAGGACATTTCTCCTTCATCTGAAACACGGACACACACACACAGCCTACAGTCAGTTACAGGTCAAAATGAGCCTTAAATAAAAAATGCAGCTAAAAATCACATTTATACAGTTACGCTCTGATCAGCCGAAATGTCATGTTCGGTATCTAGAGTTTGCTTCTATGTTTATTAAAACACATGTATATCCCAAACTGCACGCCTACATCAACATACTATTACTCTTTCAGAATCGCTATTAGTGTATGTTCCATTGTGATCTGTATTTGACAAGTACTGGAAATTAAAGCATGAATTTGTTAACTGTATTTTAATTGGTAGAATTTAAGCCTCCTCACTATTTTTAGAATTATATCTGTTTTAATTCATCTATTTATGAATGAGCCACTGAACATCTGAAGTTCCCTTGTTGATAAATATGTTTTTGTCTGTCTATCCGTCTGTCTGTCCGCCTGTCCATCTATTTGTCTGTCCGTCCGTCCATCCATCTATCTACTGAAAAAATGTTAGAATTCAGTGTGTGAATGTACTAACAGTTGCCAGCCCCGCAGCGTTCCCTGGCTTGTGTTACACAGATACTGAGTGCCCACAGCTCACACTGTACCTTGGACAGTTGTCCTCTAATCGATGCCATTGTAGTCAATGCCTGTCCTCCATCCCCACTGAATGTGTCTCTGGCCCGGAGCTGGGCAGAACGTGCAGCCACCTTATACTGGGTCTCCATCATCGGGAGCCTGTTAGTGACGGCCTTTGGAACCAAAAGAAAAAGTTTGAGCACCATTTCTTCTAAAACAAGTGGCCTGGAACAAAGACAGTGCATGGTTGTATCTTTATGGCATTAATAGTACAGTTTCACACTGGTCATCATTAAGTTACATACATTAAATGTATACTGCATAAGAACACTATAATGGGAGCATTTCGTACTGAAAATAAGGACCATACTAATTAGATATTCAATTGACATGCAATGTAATTATGAAATTAGCAGTATGTGTCAATCATTGGAGAGATCTGGGACTTTAAAAAAAAATCAAAAGAATAAAGTAGTTGTAGCTCTTAAAAATGATTCATAAATACAGAAAGCATCCTAATTCACAGAGGCCAGGCACAGGGGACAAAAAGACAAAAAGGAACTGCAGTGGCAGTTGTTGCTGGGTTGCTAAGCACCATGCCCAAACATAAACGACCCTAGACGAGGACGAGGGGGTGTGGCAGATGAGACCCGGACGTGACAAAAGCAAAAAAAATGAGGGGGATATGTGCAGTGTCCGCGTTAGTGCGGGGGTTTCAACACAAATACTAACGTAAATTCAGCTACATTTCCATATAAAAAATAACTATACATTTTTTGGTACTGTGAAATGCCGCTGTACTCAGAGGCGGAACGTTTTAAAGTAGCCAATCCGAGAACGCTATTTATTTCTCCTTGCTGCTGATTGGCTGCTGCCTTTGACACAGAGGCAGTCCAGAATTTCCCCCGTGGAGCATCTCAAGTGTTCTTGTGTTTTTCGTTTTGTTCTCCTTAAAGCCCTGTATTTTTATTATTGTAAATTAAATTAATTTATTACTGTATTTACCTGCTTATGCCAAAGAAAACACAGCGCATACCAAAGAAAACGCACTTGCATTAATAACAGTACAGTCTATACAGGGGTAACATCGGTATTTACATTCTAGCGCTGCGGGAGTTCAGTGTAAACTGTACAGTACGGATACGGGTTTACCTTTAATGTATTAAGCTGAGTTTAAAATGAAATTAAAGTGTTTTGGGAGCATATTTGGGGTCATGTTTAAGGTTTATACTATAAAAACAGGGATTTTTAGGCTTTTTTTTACCACATCACAACACAGCGGTTTTTCACTATACGCGGGTGCCCTTGGAACGTAACCCTCGCGATAAGCGGGGTTTACTGTATATACAGTATATACAAACACCGTATTCACAAACACACACACACACTCATATATATATATGAGAGAGAGAGAGAGATAGACCGAGACACAGATATATAAATACATAATAATCGAGTTTAGATGAGCCCCTACCAAAAAGCCAGCCTGTAATTCGAACTCTAGTTCAAACTGAGGAGTGAAACTCTACCTCAACGTCCTGCACAAAGCTCTTAACATCTGGTAGTGACAGCTGGACAGGCGAGGTCAGTTTGGCTGTTGAAATCTGTAGAAACTCTCTGAGAGCAGCGATGGCCTCCTGCTGCTCTTTCTCCGTCTGAATCTGAGTCTCGTGAAGACAAACATACTGCAGAGACACAAAGAGCGTTGGTTTTACTGTGAATTGCAAACACTTATTCAGGCATCCACAGTAAACCATTGCCTCGGCCCATCAGGTGTCAGTTTTCCACTTTGGAGATTGCAGCAGAAGCTGAAGTCAGTAATTCAATTACTCCTCACTACAGCTCATTAAAGCAAGCAGATACAGTGCTTTCAACTTTCAGTCCACACCATGACTGTGTTTATGATCTGAATCTGGTTGATGTTGTGTGTATAATCATGTTTTTGCTTTTATTAAAGACAAAGGTAAAAAAAATATAGGCTATATATAGCCTTAATATAGGCTTATAGAATGCAAAGAAAATATAAAAATAATATTATAATCCTTATGTGTAATTCCAAAAAATGTGCAATGCTAATCAAATGTAACACAATGACAGATTTCTATGTGTCAATGGAATGAGTAAGAAATACATATGAAGATGTTGACCTGTTTGGCTTTAATGAACATGTCTCTCCATCTCCCATTGAGAAGCAGCAGCTGGTGCTTCAGGTCGCGGGACACCGTCTCATCACACGTTTCTATGAGGAAGTTTCCCGCATCGTTCATGGCAGTGTGCTGATCCATCCAGTGAGGAAGATTTCGAAAGAACTCCTGGAGAGAGAGAGAGAGAGAGAGCGAGAGAGAGAGAGAGAGAGAGATAGAGAGATAGAGAGACAGATTGACAGAGAGAGAGACGGAGAGAGAAAGAGAGAGAGACAGACAGACAGAGAGAAGGAGAGAAAGAGAGAGAGAGAGACAGAGAGAGAGAGATAGACAGACAGAAAAAGAGAGAGAGAGACAGAGAGAGACAGAGAGAGACAGAGAGAGAGAGAGCGTAAGAGAGAGAGAGGGTGGGGGATTTAAAAGCCAGAGTTGTGTTCCAGTGAGAGGAAGATGAGTTGAGAGTAAATGTTTTGACTGGATTTCAGTAAGCTGACTGTGTTCGGTGTGAACTCGGCAGTCAGACAGCTTCCTCCTGCGTAGGTTATTATATGTGTGTGCTTGTGAATGTAATCGTGTCTGGTGTGTGTGTGTGTGTGTGTGTGTGTGTGTGTGTGTGTGGGAGGTACATGTCTGTGTTTTTTATGTAAGTGGTACAGTACTGCTCAAAGCCTTAGGCACCTATGCAAATTATTTAAAGCCATTTTACTCAGTCACATGTGATAAAGTGACTTTGTGCCTGCAAAGCTAACATTAGAATAAATGCAAAAAAGTTATTTTTTATGTTTTGTGAGTTGGTGAGGAGAACACAGGTTCGGTTCCAGATTCCTCCTCGGTTCCTCCAGCCGTTGTTTGGATTGTGAAACTCCATCAGCAGCTCCTGATTTAATTTAATGAAGGACTGATGGAGTCGAACCAGGTTTCTGATGGAAACTACAGTAATACTGAACTTCCACAAGAACTCACTGATATATTGTGCACTATTTACAACTACTATTTTTTGTATAAAGTGGTCCAGCATGTTTTGGTGATTTAGTGTTCTCCTCCAAGCGTGCTGAGCCATCCAGTGACACTACATTAGCAGCAGTTAGGAAATGTACTCCACCATTCCCAGGAGTCATTTTCTCACCAGGAGATCCGTAAATCAATGCCTCAGACATGCAGTGTTTTAACAGAACGACATGCTTTCAAAATATTGTCAAAAAATGATACTTACCCAGACAGAAAGATCCTCATTATGCCATAGAATACAGAAGGGTCCACATAAACTGAAACAGAAAATAGGTATTTCTCCTCATTTTATTACTAATAATATAAAGCTGCCACTTAGTACTGAGGACACTGTCTTTATCAGCTACTAATTGCTGTAAGTAATCACCACAGTAATCACCATTCATTAGTTTCAGAGCGTCCCTCATGCCGTCTATGGCTTGACTGACCACTTCCAAAGCTCTGGTCACCACAGCAACGTCGGCATCACAAATACCAGCAATCACGTCAGGGAAGGCCTGCAGAATGGAAGTATCTTCTTCAGCGAATGCAGAGTTCACCGATCTTAAGGACAGAAGTCAACTGGTGCAGAGCAATTGGATTACATTTGGAAACAACCTAATTCGGTCATAGCCAGGTTTAATTAGCTTCAGCACAAGACCACAGCTCCCCGTGAGCGAAGATGTCTTTTTAAATCATATTCTTCTTTTACATTTATGGCATTTCGCAGATATGTTCACCCACAACAACCCACAAATGTTCACAACTTACAGGTAACATCCTGTACTGAAGAAAGCAGATGTATCATTTGGTGTCTTGCTCGAGACTCTTATTAATATAGCTATTGCTCAAAGACTCTCATTGGTGTAGTTATTGCCCAAGAACTTGTATTAGTAGCCTATGGTTATTATAATTATTGCCCCAAAACTTTTATTAGTATAGTTAATGCTCAAAGACTCATTGGTGTAGTTATTGCCCAGTGACTTGTATTAGTAAAGTTATTGCCTGAAAACTTTTATTGGTGTAGTTACTGTGCACTATGACGTGGTCCATCTGTTTTAATGGAAATGACATTCAAACAGGTCATATGTTCTTATAAAAATCCATGCAATAATGTTACCAAAAGTCACAGAAAAACTCATGGAAACTAATACTAAAAGTTTCAAAATATCAAAGTTTATGAGACATGGCATCAAGTGATGGGGAAATAACGAAGTTGACCAAGGCATGTTTCTATATATGGACCATGGACTTGGCGGAGTGAATGGTAGGTTTTGATACACTTAATTTTACTCTTTAGCTACATTATTCTTCTACGTCTGGTGCAAAATTAAGAAACCATAACACCAAAAGTCTTGGTTTGTGTACAATTTTTTTTTTTTAATGCTTTAACTCTCTTGAATGTCTTGAATATTATTTGACATGGTGAACTACACATGCTATAGCGGGTAACACACTACAGTTTGTTGGACAGTCTAGGATTTGGACATTTCTGTGTAATAGCAGTCTAGTGGTTTGGAGGTTTAGAGGATTTCAGACCTTCAGTCCAGGAACAGCGGCCAGTTCCACCAACAGAGTAACCAAGAAAAAGCCTCTCACACTTTCACCACCAGGCAGACTGAACAGCAGTTCCAGATTCCTTACAGGACACAACACACACACACACACACACACACACAGAGTTACTGGCTAGTGACTCTTCATTTCACTCCTAGACGTCCGCAGTCTATTGATAGTTTGGAGTTCCCAAACACACTTGGTTCAACTGTTTGAGCAGAACAGACTTACTAAACTGCGCTGGACTATGGACTACTAGAACCAGAAATTACCATCCCTGGTGAATAATGAAATTATATCATGTTTTCAACCATATCTGTGGCGCTCTACTGTGGAAAGCATATTACTTTGTGATGACGATCCCTAATGGATATACATTATGGTAATAAGATGGCTCCCTCTACTGGTCATTTTTAATTATTCGAGGGCGAAGACTTACTCGATATCCATTGGACTGGAAACATCAGAGGTCCATGCATGAAAACAAAAGATGGTACATCGATTATTACTCTTTGCAGTAAAATCTCGTCAGCATTCTGCAAGACTGAACACAAACTGCCCACTTTATCAGAAACCCCTTCACTGATGCTCCACCTGGCTGGTGAGATGTTTGCCATTGTCTAGATCTTCATATCTGAGGTCAGTTCTGAAAACAGAGCTGCTCTTGACTGGATATTTTGGGGAATATACCACGCTAAACCTAGTAGTGACATTGATGTGTGTAAATGGACCACCACTCAAATGATATCTGTGACCCTGTGGTCAGATAATGTGATCATTTGGGCTAGACATAGTGGACTTCACAGTCTTTAACTGTACATCTACAGCATAGTAGAACCGTGAGGTTAGCGGAGCTCATAAAGTGGCCAGTGAGTGAAAGTACAAGGAGTTTCTGATAAAACAGATGGTGTATATAAGTTGATCTATAAACCAATACATTTGCAATAGTTTTATTCACACCTTAAAGGAATAGTTTGGCAACAAAAAAAAAAGCATAGTATTTCAGTTATCAGTCGAGACATGTTTGGTGTCAAAATGTTGTCTCTTTAGTTAAGCACTGAAACTATGAAGATAACATTGATAAACACTAGAAGTCAAAAGTCACCCAAATGTTTTTCATAAATCCATTCCCAAAACATGCAGCTCTTCACTGGGATGTTGCAGATTTGTGCATGTGGTTTAGGACACAGTATGACTTACTGTGGGTGACAAAAATGATCTTTACTTGGATCAGATTCTGGATCAGTCATTTTCACAAACATCCGATTCTAGATCAGATCTCCTGTTCCTGAGGTGGTTTGTGAAAACAGACCCTGTTGTCCAAAAATGCCCACAGTTGTATTGTGTCCTATCCTACATTGACAAGTCTTCACCTAAACGTAGAGCTGGATTGTGTGTTGAGTGGGTAAAGAGAAGTTTTAGGAAACTGTTTGGGTGACTATTGGCAATTGACACTTCGTTGTTTGTTAGCAATGTTAACCTTGTAGTTCTAAACTAGACATTTTATCTGATCAATTATTTCTTGCATGGAAGGAAGTAGAAAATTGTGTAAATCTGATGTTTTGCCAAACAATTCCTTTAACCTACATGCATATTATTCAGTTATCACTTATTATTCAGTAGCTACTATAAAAAGTACAGTGAAACTGTAGAGAAGACGTGTAGTTATAGGAATGATGAACTGTGGGTTTAAGGGGCTAAGCATGTTTACTGTATCGTATTTAATGAGTTTAAAGCGTGTCACTATCTTGAACTTGATTCGTTTTTGTCAACAAAAAAAAAGGCCACCGTTGGTGGTTGTGGTATGGTACTTTGTTCAAGAGTTATAAGCTTCATACCCATCTGGGTCTATTTTCCTCCAGTTGGCCAAAACCCCATCAGCATGAGTGAGAATGGGGGGCAAACCCAGCTTCTGAGAGACCGCCCAGTACGGTATCGCCAGGTTCTGAGGGAGAACCTAACAAACACAGACACTACTGTTCAAACGTTCAGAATGGTCGTGTTATTAGAAAATCAGTTCAGTTGTGTGGTGGTTCGGTCATATAAAACTAAAAAGGTGTGTTTTTGAATAATCACTTGAACGCCAAGCGCCTTATTTCTGCAGTACCTTCACTGGATCTTCGTCCCCCTCCTGCCACACGTAGCCCATTGATATCACGCTCAGAACCAGGTGGGCCAACCGCAACTCATGATGGCTTTGCAGAGAGTCGGTCTCCAGCAGAGGTAGCTGGGCATGGATTTTTCACTTTTAATTGAGTTATCGCACTTATTACTGCAGTACTAGCAGCACTCAGTAGTGCCTGCATTAAGAATGGGCTGGGAGAGTGTGCTGAGTTTTACCTCACGAACTAAGGAACGAAGAGAATGGGCAGAGATGAGCTCACTGACACGTCCAGCAATGTCCATCCAGGGCTGGAAGTACGACGGCAGCTCTGCCTTTAAGGGAGAAATATGGCATTACAAATGAATTGACTAGAAAAAATTTGCATGATCATTACAGGTGGTTTTTGATGCGTAAAGGCTACTAATAAAGGTTAGGTTTTCACATTAGGCACCGTTGTGTAGTATGTGCAGCACATTTATGAAGATTATTTGATAAAACACAGAATATGGCACTTTTATGTATGTATGTTTGGCTGGAATGCGTCTCAACTCCAGTCCTATATGATAGTGATACGCAGTGAGCTTCATTATAGTTATTCATTAGAGTATAGTAGTGGGGTAGTGGTGGCCTAGTGTTAGGGATACTTGCCTCTGGACCAAGAGGTCGTGGGTTCGAATCCTACCTGCAGCACACCATCACTGGGTTCCTGAGCAAGACCCTTAACCCCTAGTTGCTCCAGGGAGACTGTCCCCTGTAGTTAGGAAATAGAAGTCGCTTTGGATAAAAGCGTCTGATAAATGCCGTAAATGTAGTATGGATAGTTGGTATTTTTAATTAAATGTTGTTATCTAGGCTAATTTCACCTTAGGGGTGTCACGATTTCTCGATTATAAGTGACTCATTGGTTTAAAAAAAAAAAAACGCTGATATAAGTCATTCTCGATAAACTGCCTTGGTGATAAGTTCACAGTTTGAATGATAAAAATGATCTTCGCATGTCAGTAAAAGGCAGTTTGAACATTCCTCACAAGAGGGAGCCATTAGTGCTCACTTCTTTTTTGATGCTTTCAGACTGTGTTCATTTCTGTACTTGCGTTCTCTTGGAGAGGTCATCAGTCAATGGGCAAGTATGGTTCGCTTCTAGCCAAGAACAAATCAGACGGCCAGAAGTGTCCTTGATTGGTGGATTTTATCGAAAGGGGACTTGTTTGAAGACGGGGTGTCAAGTTTCCCTTTTACTCGAAGGCTCTTCTCACCAGGATCCGCTGCTTCAGCTGCGCTGCTTCCTTCTCGGCTTCACAGTAAAACACGTCAAAGTGAAAACAGCCACCCGAACCGTTCTTCATAAAGTTTTCCACTGATCTGTACTCCTCACTAACAACAAACACAAACTAATTCTACCGTAGCTTCAAACTCCCGCAATTATTTCCATCCGTTGGCCTTTGTATAGCCACATATTGTGACTCTATAATTTTATTAATTACTCTGTTAATATGTTTAGAACAAAATGAAAACAAACACAAGCATTTTGGCGTATTACATGCTTTTGTTTGTAAATAGTAATTACAGTGAAGATAAAAGTGAAAATGATAGGGAAGCGTAAATATTTTTAAATCTTCATTTTGCCGTGCGCTATTTTGGCAGCAGTCCTGGGCTCATGAGGATATGTGCCGATTTCTGTCTGTTGGTTTTGTTTTCCGATAAAAGAGCTTAACTTTAAAACAAAAAAAGAAAGGAACAAGATAGCATCACCTGTTTTTCCAGAGACAAGAACCGTTGCATGTACACTTTGTGCTGATTTTATGGCTAAGGATGAACTTTAGTTTCTAGTATAAATAGGTGTCAAATGAAAGGAAACTGAGTGGGCGAAACATAACGAGTGCTTCCAGACAACACAATTAAGCAATTACCATTCTACCATGAGCTCTGGCCCAGCTGACCTTGACCCTGATCAGGACGAACAGGTCTACGTGACTGTGAAAGGGTCTGTTACTGAGACATGGATAGGCTGCTGAATTGGCAAGTGTTTCGGTAGGAACAGAAATCTAAAATGATGAATGAGCATTTAGATTTATGGGACATCAGTACAGAGAGTAGAACTTCAGGGTGGAGTTTGGTTCGTTGGTGAAGAAACCACAAGTGCCGGCCTACAGAGAAATGGAAATGTCATATAATGAGCCACCAGATCTCAACCCACTTGAAGACCTGTGGGAGATTTTGGAATGATGTCAGACTTGCCACCACCATCACCAAAAGATCAGGGAAATGTGCTTTAGTGTTTCATCCCTGCAGAGAATTGCAGAGTCTGAAACTGTTCTGGTGACTCATGGGGGACCAACACCCTTCTTAGACATTTATGGTTTTTTTCCTTTCATTTGTGTAAATGTAGGTATGTAGACAATAATTAATATAATTGATTATATGATATAATCTTCTTATAACTGCTAGTTACAGATTTTTCCCTTCACAATGTTACACAAAAGACACACCATTATTAATTAATCAGTGTTTCATGACACAGTTGCATCACATCTGTAGTGAAATGTGAAAACCTCACTTACATTTCATATCACATAATCCGGTGGGGGAATTCCACTGACTTCTCCAAAATGTCCTTTCTCTGCGCTTCCCTATCTGACTTCAACAGCATGTGATTGATCAGTGGTGGAAATGGTCAGGAACTATGTCAACGTGCATGAAGGTGCATACTAAAATGCTTGTTTCTGGTGTTATTGGGAAGGGGTCGACTCAAGGTGGATTTGAAACTGGCTCTCAACATACGAGAGCCCAGTGAGCTTAAGCGCTCACAAATATGGAACTGAGTGGGGGGCTCCACCTGCAGGGCTAGAGAACAACATTGAACATTGGGTTTAAACCATAGATCCTATGGCTTGACAGCCAATTTACATTTATATTTACGGTATTTAGCTGACGCTCTTATCCAGAGCGACGTACAACAGTGCTTAAGTAGTCTACATCTGTTTCTTAAACCTGTAAAG
>JBBJLS010118188.1:0-18017 GCA_037577275.1 Bryconaethiops microstoma
AAGGATCTTATGTGCTGCAACACATTACCAGTGATGTGCTTGAGATCATCACATGTTTCGGGTCTTTCAACATCAGATGTCCTCCTTCAGGTGACCCAGCCAGGGTTGATCAGACCCTGGCTTGTGTCCCAGCAGCACTGGCTCACTGATCGCTCCTCCTGATCCAAAGCCACCTGGAGGCTCTCTCTGCAGCCTCCATGATGTTCTTGATGGCTCTCCTATATATGCAGCGTCCTTGTGTCTAGTAAAAGTAACTCTGCAAAAGGGGAAAAAAAAGCTTCTTTAAAACAACTTTCAATGTCAGATTTTAACAATGTTTTCTACTTCTATTGATCTGTTTGGTTGGATCAGATTGTGATTCATTTGAGGGAGCATTGTGCAGAAGAATTTTGGGAATCATTGTTAATTACACATTCCTAAGGGTGGAGGGTGGAGGTACTTTTGCTGCAGTGTCTCAGTGGCATGTTGCTGGGAGACTTCCTTTAACATTGACAGCTCAAGTGGCATGAGCTTAAATATACAGAATACCACTAGTTTTGCTCTCAGCTGTACATGTGTAATAAGATAGAGCACAAAATATATATTTTTTGGCTACAGTGTGTGCTCCTAGTCCCTCGTTTTATACTGGAGTAGAATGACACCCCGGTTTAATGTTTTGACGGGTAAGGACTTTCATTAGTGCCGCCATCTCTTTACTGTGGGTACCTAGTTGACTTTTTTATAGTATGTAAACACTGTTAAAATTATACACTAGAGAACATAAAATGAAACTGACCTTTAAAGTAAGCCTGTTTTGATAGCTTGGAAAATGTAAACATAAAAAAAAAATATATTGAAGGCTGTTTTTGGTACATTAAAACCACAGGGGAAAAAATTAAATACAAGAAAAGTGTAAGATATGGGCCCTTTTATTGGTATGCCTATTTACTCTCATGGGCCATTTTATCACAAACACTTGCTGTACGTGCACCCTGACATTTTATACTTCCTGACTATACCCAATGTGTTCCTGCAAAATTTCTAAGCACCCTTTATCCCATCTATTAGTATGGACATCAACAATACTGACATTCACTGTGTGTGGCACCTGTATGAATGTATCAGATAGCACAGGTAGATGTTTCTAAAAAAAAAAAGGCCAGTAAGCATACACAATATTTTACAAAGCTCATTGCACCATGTTCCTTAGACGTTACTTAGAAATGGGTGCCTAATGGGACGCACTGTCAAAGCAACAAATCTGTCAAACCAGCAAATCAGTTATTGGTTATTAAAGTGGCAAGCATTCATCTAAAAGCACATTAGTTTGATGTATAGAGTACGTTTTTATGAATGTCTAAAATGTACAGAGTGTTTATTCCAGGCTAATGTGGACACTGTGTTAACCTCAACCTCAGCTTTAGAGACCACATTTCCCTTTAACCTGAAGAATACCACTCTGGCAGATGCCAGAATCACAGAGCTGAGTAAAATCTACAGGCTCATTAATGATTCCTGACACTACCCATCGGTCAGGCCACTACAATCTTCTACGAGCCTAGAATAACACACCTCAGTGCACCGCAGACAGAGTTATCTCACAGACTTACTTCAAAAGAGGAGTTTTCCCTTTGGGTCTGCGAGAATCTATCCGCAGAAGTGATTGTGATTGAGGAACTTGATCTTGACATCAGATTGTTCAAGATCCTCCAGTTGGTGCTGAGACGTAATGATGTTGGAAACTGCAGGTAACTATCTGGAAGGGATCTCTAACGGATTCTGGAAGGCAGGCAGAATGTAGATGTCAAAAATACATCGATAAAATTTGACATAAGATATTTTAATATCAATATTACTTATACACTACTGATCTCTATTACATCCAAAACAGACTCCTAACCACCACTTGTGTTACTTGTAATTCACTTAACTGTAGGTTACTTATCTATAGTATTAATACCCCAGTATATGTGTATATAGCACAGTGTATTTCATGTAGAATATATTCAAAAATTTTATTAAAATTATAAAGACTGTATCTTTGCAGTTTTAATATTCGCAATTTCCTGCAGGATCAATCAATTTTGCTGATTTTTGTCGAATACTCATTAGTTTTGCTTAGTGAATTTTGTGACTGGGACTGGCTAGTGGTTTATGTCTGTCAGCATTTGGAAGTTACTGTTGAAATTCCTGCCCTACATTTTACACCATTCAAGGATGCTTCAACTAACTCAAAGGAAAAGAAAGTTGGCTCATCTACTGCAGAGCAATGTTTGAGAGCTCCTTCTTAACTACAGCAATGAAACTATGGGCTGTTAAGCAGTTACTGACCGCAATTAGATGACTAATATTAACCACTATAGCAAACAAACAGAACAATCACTGCACTTTGGCCACAAATCATTACTGAAGGAACTGAACCTAAATGTCTGTTACAAGCATTTAGATGCTTTACTTTTTTTTGTGTTGTAAACTCCAAAGTTTATGTTCAGCTGTTATATCACCACTGCTAGCTTGGCACTAACTAAAAGTGAAGTTGTTTCATTTGGTAAGAAACCAAATGAAACAACTTCACTCTGTGATGACATACTCACGAACTGGCTGTTTTTCACTCTGTGTGAATTAAAACTAAAACAGATGGCACCAGACCCAACCTACTGACTGTGGACAGCGAAGAGCCACAGCTATACAAAAAATGAGCCAGAATAGAGAATGAATGTAAGAGAGGAAGATTCACAGGAGCCCAGAATAATCATCATCTGGTTAACAGCAAGTAAATTATTGTAGATACTGTAAACAGCAAGTAAAATATGGTTGATGCCAAAGATTAAACCTTATTTCTGATGCTATTTCTTTCTTCAAAAGGGAGGGAAGGCTTAGCCCCACCAGCCATCCCCGCAGTTCGGATCGGAGGGTAAACAGCCAAGCTTACTGCCAAAGGTGCTTGTGACAAGCTAGCGTTCAGCCTGATAAACATTTACCTCCACATAAAAGTAGTGGCTTTACCCTTTAATTTTAATGATGAATTAGTACACAGGTTCTTTACAGTTATGACATACTGACTTATTCTATAGCAAAAAAATAACTCTAGGGCCCATCTCAGTGATCAGCCTATCATGCCTCAGCTAAAGCCGTGTGTTTTCTCCAAATGAAAGTTCATGAGGGGTCTTGATTGTGGGTTTGCCTGCTTGCACTGTAAGAAAAAGGTACTGTACTGTTTGTGTTTACCAAGGTTTAGCTCAAGAGTAAGAGTTTAAATGACAAGCAATTGATAATAAAAAAAACTTCAGTGGTATATGGTGCAATTATATTTCATAGCTGGGCACTGAAAATGTACTCTTAAGTACCACCTCAGTTCCAATGTAGTGCCTTTTTTATGTGAGTATGTTTATTAGGCACTGGAAGCCCTGTTGGGGCCCCTGCTCTGTATTTTACGGCACAGATTGTTAAATTGTGGCCTCTCTTTGACCAATTTGTTCTCAAGAGAAAGCCTTTGGCTGTTGTAGTTAAACATATTTTGAGGGTGTTGGGAGGTCAGATTTCGAGAATAGATGCAGCATCTTGGAGGGATTTTCAGATGCTTTCAGAGACAATGGGCGGAACGTGTGGTTAGATGTCTGCTGCCTTTGTTATGTTTGTTTGTGTGTGTGTGTGTGTGTGTGCACTCACGTCAGTGTAACTGCTCAAGCCTGCCAGCCTCCAGACAAAAGGCCATTCTCAAATGGTCAGTGCAGGACTGAAGTCTCACTCTCTCTGTCTCTTTCTCTCTTTGTAGTGGAGGTGTGTTTTCAGCACGGTGTGAACACCTCAGCCTCACTGAGCCACGCAGCCAGGCTTTGTATTTTAATGGGCATGGTTTGCACGTCACAGCATCTGTCCTGCACTGCAGAGCTCGAGCTTTGGACACCCTTGCATCTGTTGCATAATGTGGCAGGAGCTGAGAGCCCTTCTCTCTAATCTAGCCACCCGCTGGACACCACAGTCACACGTGTCCAGCGTTTGGACAGCACGGCTTACTAGAAAAAGACACTATCAGCTCTTGTTGTGCCTTACAGCAAATCTGCAGCCAGAGAAATCAATTTCCCGTTACACAGAAACAGAGCAGGGTAGAGTAGCCTCAGCCCATACTAAAGTATGGTTGTTGCTACATCAATGAAATACTAACTCAATAATATAAATAATAAACAGCTGAGAAAATAACTTTAAATAAATACTCAAATAGCACAGTCCCTGTAGAACCAGATTGATACATTCAGAACTAAAGGCTCTATTCTTCTAGGTTTGGGAGCATTTTAGACCCAAATGTAAGTGCTGTAGCCAAAAAGTGATTGGTGTGAAGTCCATTGTCCACATAAAACATCTTGAATGTAGTCAAATTACATATTTTGCGTGTTTTGCAAGTAATTATCCTTGACAGAGAACTAGTTATTTGCTGAATTTAACATATTGTAATAAATAAATTAATTAATTTAATTAAATGATTAAAGTTTGTTTTATCTTTTATTTATTTTCTAATATGTTGAACTTGGCAAGTAAATAGAAATTCTGCACTGAAATTGTCACAATTTGCCACATTTAATTTTGCTTTCTGTAGAGCCCGTGTTCTTATTTTTACAAAAAAGAAAAATGAAAATCAACAAAACATGCAATTTTTTTAATGTTTGAATACCAGGGATGTTTTTTGTTCTTTCTGCATAATTAAATTTTTAACCTGTAAATATTTGCAGTCTTTCCAAGTGGTTTGGTGTGAAATGGGCCATTTGAGAGTCATTACAGAGGCAGAATTGTTATCAGCAGGAACTAGACACGTTTCATGTCTCTACAGTAAATAACAATGGTTATGAATATGCTGCCTAGAGTCTGAGACATTTTGAAATAAACTTTTAGCTTAAAGCATATTTTTCTTCCATTTAATTTATGAAGAAGTTCATGCAGACAGAGACAACATGAGTATCTCTGGATTTAGAGATACATCACTGTGTTAAAATATAAACATATTGACACACTCAGACATGTGTAGGTTCATTGGTGCCTTTGGACAGAAAATGAAAATGGTTACATTTTTTCATAAACCCTAGATTCCTATTACCTTCAACGTAAGGCAAGGCAAGTATATCTTGTGACACAGGAACCATTCAGTGTGCTTTATAGAGATAAAATAAGAATGAAAAGCATAAAAGGAAAAGTAATAGATATGACAGTAACCATAAAAGTAATATAGAACAAAAGTAAGATGAATAAAGAAAGGTAAATAAAAAGGGAAAAGCAATATACATTTATACAAAGAAAGTGCATGATTTTCTTTCTGTAAGTGTTATTGCTTAACTGAAGGCAGCCGAAAAAGACCGTTTTTAGCTTCTTTTTAAAACTGGCAACAGAGCTGGGTAAGAAACCTGAATCAGTTCATTTCTTTACATTCCACCAAGCCACTCTGAATGGCTTTATCCGCTTAAGCATTTCACGGGAGAGTAGGAAATTTTTAAATCCAAAACTCACTAAGGATAGGCAAATGACCACCAAAAGAGTGGGTTGAAATGGAAAAAAAAAAAAAAAAAAAAAAAAAGCAAAATCTTCATCATGTCCATATATATGGTTGTATTACACAAATGACCACTGAAAGTGGTTGACATTGAGTCAAAAAAAAATCAACAATGTCTAAAGTGGAAAAGGTAACATGTCTGAATAGTCCTGATTAGGCGTCAGCAGATTTATCATATCATACTTCTCGGGAGTGTTCCATGGAATTGAAAAAAAATGGATTTCAGATCTCATTATGTGACAAAGAAATCCACCGGTAGGAAAAGCAGTGCTGTTCACTCAGTTGTATCGGAAAAGGGGGTCCAGCACAGCTGACAGTGTTCCGTCTGAGCACCACCAGAAACCACATGTATATTTCATGGCAGCTGTTTTCTCAGCACTGTGTTTGGAGCAGTCAGGCACGATCAAAGCCTGGCGATCCCGCAAGAGAGAGAGAGAGAGAGAGAGAGGCTCACAGACGAGCTCGAGCCACGCTAAAGTGATTAGCCGACTGCCAGCGCCTGTCCAATCTGTCTCCGGTTGTGAATGAAACAGTTTCGCCATAGCGCCCGCAGCCTTAGCACTTGTGTCACATGGCCTGCATGGCAAAGTTAGAGCACAGAAGCGTTTAAAGCCTTGGCCTGTGCCCGCTGGCCTATTGCGGCCTGTGAAGCATCTGAGCTGGGTTAAACACAGGATAAAAGAGAGGTTTTGGGGTGGCTAGCGTCTGTCATAACACACTGCCCTGGGGAAGTGGGAAGAGCTGAGTGCAGGCTAAAACGCTCCCTCAGGCTTAACCTCTGCAAACACAGCCTGTTCCTGTTGTTCCACTTCTCATCTCATCCACCTTCCAAGAGCAGAGTCACTAGAGGTGTAAAATTACATGGCCACGTTTTGGTGCACAACTCGGTAGGTGGTATTTCAACTACATCGATTCAGAAGGTAAAAAAAAGGTCTTCTAAACTCTAGCAAGCAATAGTCAACCGAACTGTTTCCATGAACACAGGCCCAAAAAGTCTCTCAACCCATTCAAACTGCATCCACCTCTTTATTACCCTTATATGGAAGTTCCCTGGGGTTATGTTGAGCATTGTTTGGTGTTCCTGCGTCATGTAGAACCAAAGTTCTTGCATTTAAATACATGTAATAACTATAAAAGAAAAAATGCCCATTTTTACACTGTTTTTATTTGTTGATAAGTTCTAACAGATAAAGTGGTACAGATTTGTGGATGCAGTTTAGGGTACTTCTTACAGTCTTAAGAAGGACTGATTTTGGATCAGATTCTTTTATTTATTGTGGTTATCATCATAAATATAACTAGATCAGCATTCCTGCTCTTGACTTGGTCTATGAATACAGACCTTGTCTAGAGGCTCACAAGTCTAAACCACATTGAGTCTGTACAACTTCAATGAAGAGCAGGATCCAGTTTGAACTGGTTAAGAGAAGTTTTCTGGGTATATTTATATCTTTATACTGGGTAGCTATTGACTATTGAGAGTGATTACTAGCAACATTAGCACCATGCTAAACCAAATAAAGCATCATTTAAGCCCCCACTTTATAGTACAGCTCTGGAAAAAAATAAGAGACCACAGCAATTTATTCTTAAATCTGCATCTTTATGAGTATGACAACCATTCCATGCCAGTGTCTGTTAAATTCCTACACACTGATTACTGATCACCTGAATCACATCTTATTTAATGAGGAAAAGTATAAAAACATTTGCTGTAATCGACGCTCTCCTCTCACAATGAGACCAGTTGGTTGGTAAAACACTACTAGAAGTTCGTCAAAGGTAATTATTGACATTTTGTTTGAGAGTGAACACAAATAATTTCTTTGAATTATGCAAGTTCAGTAAACACTGCATCATTTCTCTTATTTTAATGTTTTGTCATTTCCTTCAAAATTATGCTTTAAAGAACAATATTTTTAAATTGGAAATTAGGAGAAATATTGTCAGCAGTTCTTAAAAACTAAGGCAAAGATGTTCAGTTCAATACTTGCACCTACAAAAGATAAAACCTGAGAAATTGAACAGTGGTCTCTTATTTTTTCCAGAGCTGTAAGTGTCCCTAATTGCTGTGTAGTTAGATATTAACAATGTAAATACTGGAGATGTATCCACTGCTACAGACTGATTACAATAATGCAGCTTATTTCTATACATATATGTATATGCTACTAAAGTAGTTACATGAGTGTGTTCTAATGCAATGACGGGAGTATGAACTGCAACTGAGAAATGTGTATTTACATAAGCTGCACTATTGTAATCAGTCTGTAACAGTGAATACATCGCCAGTGAGACCCTACAGCAGATAGCGAGGACAGCTGAAAAGATCATCGGGGTCTCTCTCCATTCTGTCGCGGACATCTTCACCACAAACTGGATCCGCAGAGCCATCAGCATTGTGGATGACTGCACACACCCCTCCCACACTCTCTTCTGCCTCCTGCTGTCTGGCAAAAGGTTCTGTAGCATGCAGGCCTTCACTGCCAGAATGGGAAACAGCTTCTTCCCCCAGGCCATCGGACTCCTAAATCAGAACTATCAGAACTGTACTTCCCACACACAAGCACACTCCTCAACCGTACTGCTTCTTTCTCCTAAATGCACATGCACATACACACACTTCAACTGTTCCCCCAATAACAAGACCCACATCTAAACTGCCACCCACATTAACGCTTTACCATTTGTTTGAATGCACAACAAATGGTAAATTGTCATCATACAGCAATTTCACTTCTTATATGGAAGTTCCCTCGGTTTGTGTTGATGCTCGAGGTGTCAGACATCATGCTGAGCTTTTTGTTCTGCAAGCGATTTCTTTAACGCTTAGAACTTAGAGTGTATCAGTAAACTCTGATTTCAGTAAATATCAACCGCGTAAAACAGTGCAGAACCAGTGTTTGTTCTCCTACATGCTCATCATTTGCTGCTCTTTCTCTCGGCACGCCGCCACTCGGCAGCTCCTCGGACCCCCTCCCTCTGTGGGTTTCCCACCCACTTGTGGGTGGAGACTATCCTGAAAGTTCTCCCGGGTTCAGAGATCTTGTGTTCTTTCCTATTTATTTCTGAGACCTAAAATGAAATTGGTTCATTTTTGTCCTTCATGGTCATTTATGTGTGACACTGTTTTTAAAATTATTATTACATGCCTTTCAAATTACAATAACTTTGGCTGTGTGTGACAAAGGGACATCAAACAAAGCTCGACATGACGTCTGACACCTCAGAAAAACAAAAACCGGGGAAACTTCCACATAAGCAGCTGTTTTGCCGGTATGGATTCCGGCATGGATTCGTGCTGCTGGTTACTAATCAGCGATAATAATATTGAACAAGGTCTGCACTCAATTTAGGCCAAAATGAAACTGGAAATGTTTTTCAAAGTTAGATGTTTACATATCCGAAGTCCACACATGGTAATGGAGGAGTGCAACTGTTTGGAGGAATCCTTGGACTCATACGCAAGGGACTACCTTTTATTCCAGACCTGCCTCGCACATTACCCAGAATGCCACGGCTGCCAGGGCGGGTGTCGAGAGTAGGCTGGAGCTGTGAGTCATCTTTGGTGGGCGAACACCTCTGGGATTTCTGTCGAGTGATTGTAAACGCAGAGGGATAGAGGTTTCTCCTTGATCCAGCATTTGATTCGGCTGCACGCCAGTTCCAGAGGGACGTGGATCCTTTTTTCGCGCCGGAGATAAGAAAAGCTTTGCGTAGTCACTCTCTCACTCTCTCTCCCTCTAACAACATCACCATATCGGCCTCTTCAGACTGTCTGTGGCTAAACAGCTTCAAACTTTGTTTATCCACCTAGATTCCCACTTCAGGTCTGGACTTCACAGATGCCTTTCAAGAGAAGCTTAACTACGAGCTGAATGACTGTGTATCTCTGAAAGAATCCAACACTCTGGTTTTTAGTCGCTGGAAGCAAGATGGGAAAGATTCACACTGAAAAGAAAAGTGTAAACTGGGTTTTTAGGAATGATGTGGCTGAAAAACCACTTTTGGTTCCTTAAATAACCTTTTAAAGTGAGTGGTTTTAACTGAATTTTCCACTGACTGGTTCTTTAGTGATCCAAAAGTGCTTTCCTATGACTTTTGCTCCAAAGATCTTTAACACTTTTTGTAAGAGCTCATGGACAGTCATGATAGCTGGATGGTACAAAATGTGAAGTGTATTCTAGTGGGAAAGGGTCCTCTACTGAAATGACCAATATGGAAGAAAATGGGGAAAAAGCAGACCTTAAGAAAAATGTCACTTTACTGTAAAGTTAATCCATGTTGGTACATTAGTTTAGTGGGTACATTGATGGTATTTGCACACGGTTTTACTGGAAGCAGACAAATTTGTTTTTATAGCACAAAAAGGAACATTATCAAAGTAACCCCTGCAACCTGGGGTTAAACTTCCTCCTGCTGAATTTTCTTAAAGGTTTTTTACATTTTTTACAATCAATAAAGTACTGCATTAAAATATATCACCACATTTTCCAAATAATATTAAGGCTTCTATCAATGTAGATCTTATGATTCCACTTCATTTAATAAGCTACAATAAAAGACAAATGACAACGACAGAAAGTGACACTTTAAATGTCAATTTTAATTAAATGATTGTCATTTAAGGTAATGTTATGTGTTATGCAAATCAATAAATGGGAAGTTACTGATATTATAATAATATTATTATTATTATTATTATTATTATTAGTAGTAGTAGTAGTAGTAGTAGTAGTAAAAGTCATAGTAGTAGTAGTATAATTATTATTATTAGTAGTAGTAGTAGTAGAAGTCATAGTAGTAGCAGTAGTAGGTATGGATAACAATAATTTATCATCTATAATTTACTGTATAATTAACTATATCAAATCATTATAAAAACACATCAACTAATAATAATAATTAAACAATGAAGAATAATAGAATTCAATTACAAAAATGAAGTGTTCAGACAAAAAAAAAGCATTCTGGGTCTCATCGTTAGACCAGAGGAGAAAATGAGAGGTCTTACCCCGATGGGGAAGGGGGATGGGGGTTGCTTCAAGCTGCTTTGTTACTTCTGTAAAAGTACAAGAGCTTCTGCTTTAGTTGTTAGTGAAGAACATGTCCAGACTGTCCAGTCCATGCTTTTAAAAAGGTCAGACTTTGTTTGTATTAACACTTATAAACTAAACAGCATGTGCAGTTATGGCTGGGTTATGTGTTCACATCAGCTGACAGGTGGTACTTCCAAGTGACATTTTAAGAGTAAACATTTTATATAGGCACACACACACACACACACACACACACACAGACACAGACACAGACATTGAGAAAAAGAAAGGGGGGAGAGTGGAGCAGAGGGAGTCAGAAATGTTTAACCACCAAAGCATTTGACATTTCTGAGAAAAAAAAAAAAGAAAAAGAAGAAAATGATTCTCACACAAGGGATTTACAGGCAGATAGGCCATACAAGGCTAAGTTCAAAGCTGAATGTAATCACATATTCTGCACTGGGATAGATATGTGAATGGAAGCGATAACAAGGCCATTTAAAAGGATTTGGGATAATAAATAACGGCATCACAAACGTAGAGACAGGGCGAAACTCACACAAGGCCCAATCACCCCCGCCTCATCTGCGATCATGTGTTCCTGCCTGCGCTCCGTTATCTGCCTGGCATTTGGAGCAGGGCCCTGGGTGGAAGGAGTGAGGAATACATTCACGGTCCCTCCTCCCTGGGCCAGGATTAGGATTACGCTCCCCTCTAATCTGGTTAGAGGACCAGCGCATGTGCCCGCGCGGCCCAGCCAGACCACACGTCATGTGACCTTGAGTTCATCTTATCACATGATCAGCACCAGACACCAGTGTCTGCTGTCCTGAACAGATCACATGTTTATACAGATTATCTGCTCCAGTTGCATTAAATGCAAATGCGTGTCAGTATAAATGTACTGGTATTTAATATTTCAGTGAAATACTGTTTCTCCCTCAGTCCAAAGACATGCATGTCAGGTGAATTGAGGATTCTAAATTGGAACCAACCGTGCTGTCCCTAAACTGTATCATGATTTTATGGAAATTACAGCACACTTTGATTTTCCAGCGTATCGTGTCCCGGTAACAGGGTTTCTGACGCAGTAGCAGCAGCACAATTCTGTCTCTACAGTTTATGGCCAGTCATCGTGTCGAAACCGCATCAATGGAGTCAAACCAGCCGAAAGATTTTCGGTCAGAGCTGCTTTTGATTTTGTGTGTTTTTTATTATTTATAGTTTTGTTTGAGTTTTTAATTTTTTAGCTGTGCAGTGAATAACTAACCCAGCTAACTTGTGAGCGATGGCCTTCACGTTTCTCACAGAAATAAGGATACATTTGTAAGTATCCTAGAAAACTCCCACTGATATTTATGTTCAGTACTGCTTCAGTACTTCATCATCTTCCCAGTTGTTAGTTTGTACCCCT
Source organism: Bryconaethiops microstoma (assembly GCA_037577275.1). Classification (NCBI taxonomy): domain Eukaryota; kingdom Metazoa; phylum Chordata; class Actinopteri; order Characiformes; family Alestidae; genus Bryconaethiops; species Bryconaethiops microstoma. Next base: position 11,972 of record JBBJLS010118188.1, read on the forward strand.
ATTATTGTGGATTACTTTTTCGTGTGGACAGTAAAAACCAATGACCTCTTTCCATGTTGTTTTGACATTTCAACCAATCAGAAAGCAGTGATGCAGTCAGCTAGGCTGTGGCCCACTTCTGGCCCTGCTGGCCCTGCTGAGCAGCTCAAATTTGGTTTTGGTACGGTCGCTTTATTGGTAAAGGAAAAACATTTGTTCTAGGTACGGCTCAGTTCCTTGTGCTAGTAGAAAAGCACAATAAATTTGCATGAGCCATTCTCCATCTCTTCATAAGTGGTCGTTGTCTGACCACTGAGCTGCTATTTTTGGGTGATGGACCACTCTCAGCCTAGCAGTGAGTTCAGCAAGAGCACTATGTCTCATCCCATCCCATTATCATGTCTGAGTAATATCTGGCAACTGTAGTCCTGTGCTCAGAAACTTACCAATGAAAATTAGAGTAGAAGGCAGCTGATAAATTGTGGTAGTAGCCTTGTGGGTAAAACACTTGTCTGTGAAACCCCTCTTTCTACCATTGTGTCGTTGACCCTCAGTTGCTCCAGGGGGACTGTCCCTGTAACTAATGATTGTAAGTCGCTCTGGGTAAGAGCATCAGCCAAATGCCCCCTTTACAACAGATAGGGTCCAGTCTGCATTTGTATACCTATATACTGGACATACAAGGCAGGTGGGCCTGCAAGCGGAGCTAGAATAGTTCCAATAAAGATGACGGTAACAGCAAAATGTAGTAGTTGTTTTTTTTTCCCTTTAGTTTTATTTCTTCTCCTGGAGACACACAGAGAAGCTGGGGCAGTGTGTTTTATTGATGAAAGCTTTCTGAGGTGTGTTTGAGGCCGAGAGCCCTATTTAGCAGTACCGCAACAGCCAGGGGAGTTGCAGACGACATAAAAGATGGAATGACCATTATTAATAGATGGGGCTCTTGGATGAACGCATACATAGGCTGAAAATGAATGCACCACTTCAAACACTCCCTAGCCAAATAGTGTAAATTAAAATGGGAATGTAAAAAAATGTTACTGGATCAATAGTAAATCACATCAAAGACGGGGTAAATTGAATATGGCCTTCCTCCTGATCTGCAGATTCATCTCTAGGAGTATCACACCAAGCTACAACACAACCTTCCTATATTTTCACACTGTGAAATCCTCAGAGAGTGTGAATGTGACTGAATGTGCACAGTGAGGTCCATCTCTGGGTTCACCCTTTTTTAATTAATATATTATTTTTTACTTCTGAATGAAAATTTCCTCATGATCCACTTTTGTTGTAGCACAGATTGACATTTTGCAAAGGAAGGAAAAAAATAAAAATAAGCAAAAGAAGAAGCACTTTTGTTGCACTTGTTCTAACAGACACAGGGTTGAACTGAATCAAATGTGCCACAAAGACTTCTAAAACATGACGAGACAGCAAATACCAAGGAATAATAAAGCAAATGATGAATAGAGTATGGAAAGATCCAAGAAGTACAATTTTCTCTTGGATGTTTTGACCGTTTGATGTAATTTCAGAGGGTTTTTGGATGCTAGACAAAGCGAAATAACAAAATGGTGACACTGTAACAGACAGCACATCAAGAATTATGCCAGATGGTGGTTCAACCTGTCTACATGATCCTCTTAGTTGGAAATCAAGGCTGAAGTGGCCTAAACCTGTGTTGGTGTACAGTGTGTTCTACCCACTGGAGTATAGTCCCCACAATTACAAACCTGACTTAACCCTTAGAACACAAGAGGCACAGATCCATACCAGAAGCCAACAAATGGTACACTGTCGTCATACAACAAAACAACTCCTCATATGGAGGTTTGTGTTGATGCTCAAGGTGTCAGATGTCGTGCTGAGCTTTGTTTGGTGTGTCACGTAGAACCAAAGCTATTGTCACTTCAAAAACATGTAATAATAATAATAACTGCTACTCTTTTTTTAAAAAAAAAACAGCATCACACGTGAATGAACATAAAAAACACAAGATCTTTGAACCCTGGAGAACTTTCAGGATAGTTTCTGCCCACAAGTGGGTGGCGAAAACCCACAGAGGGAGGGGCTCTGAAGTGCGGCCGAGTGGCGGCATGCCGAGAGAAAGAGCAGCAAACGCCGAATGTTTAAGAGGCAGGAGAATGTTTTACACCGCTTATATGTATTGAAATCAGATTTTACTAATATACTCTAAGGGTTTAAGTTAATGAATGTGCCCCTTCTAAGTGGTGCTGTCCTTAAATCACCAATTCAACTTCCAGTATAGCTACTATAAGGTGAAGCATTCTCCATAGACATATCCAAGTAGGGTCGCCACCTGTCTGTGATTTTCCTGGATTGCCCTGGATTTGGTTTGCATATTCAAAAACAAAAAGTATTTAAAATCCATCCCTGGACATAAATTGTCCAAGAATTTCTCTGTGTTAGCCTTTCTGTGTTAGCAAGTCGAAATAACTTATTTTTTATCCATTACAACCATCTGCAGACAAAAAACATTAGTTTGATTGGTTCAGATTACTGTCAGAACAGGAAAAATTGTTTTAGAAATGTGCACTGCTGGTTAATCCATATGCCCCATAGTAATGATGATCTAAAGACTTGCAGTTATCACTTTCAGTTACTATGGTAATTCTTCATGCATCCATTCACCAGCTAGCCCTCCAAAAATGTTAATACAGCCCAAAAATCCATCCCAAAGCAGTTTAGCAAAGTGGTTTGTCAAAACCCCAATCAGAAAGGGTGTTTTCTCATCTTTAAACCAGCAAATGTAATTCTAGAGACCACCTCTACTCTTGGACTCTCCCCTTCACACTCCCTGACTTCTGACCTTGCACTGCCTATTAGATTGTACAAACAGGCCTCTGAGGGGCTTTTCAGAACAAAACTAGATGAATTATGGTGACAGATGGCAGTCAGCTAATCTTGATTGATTGTGCAACTCTTCCTAAATCCTGAAAATCTGAAATTGAAACATAGCAAAAGTTTTTCCTCCCAAAATGGTGAAAACCAGTGAGTCAGCTGCTTCAGGAAGCATAAAAGACAGCAGTCAGGAGTTTGAAATAGCTTTGCCCACTCATGCACAGCAACCTCACGCAATCTAGGTATTTACAAAATCAATCCTGGTGGTGGGCAAACTCTCTGAGCCAGCAGTACTGAAGGTGACCTTGGTGCCCATGTATGTTCATCCAGCTTCTGCTTGGCTCTAAAAGGTTCACGAAAGGTTATAGTACTTTGCTGAATAATGAATTCAATCAAATCAAAATTAATCTCTGCTTTTAACATTTAACCCAAGACCAAAGACCAAAGAACAAGGAATCTAGCAATGTCTTGTTAAACAGAGAAAAAGCCAAGGATGCGCTTGTTTGATGCTACAAAGGGTAAAAGCATCTTGGGCCAAACGCTGCCTCTGCAGGATTGAGCGAAAGTGCTTTCGCCTGTGGTTACACGTCATGCAGCAGGAGTGTCACCATGTGATACATTGTGTACATTGTGAGTGATAGATTTCTCTCATTTTAAAGTCAATGCCAGAAAGCTTTAACACGCCATGGCCAATTTATGACCGCCTGCTAAAGTTATGATGACTGTCCCTATAGCCAGAGCCATAGCTTTTAATCTTCTACTCTTCGCTCCACTCTCTGTCTTCTTGCCTACCCTCCCATCCACCCCCGACAACCCCCCTCCACCACATCTCTAGGGAGCCTGAGCTCTGAAATATGTCAGTCATGCATGGCCTAACTGCCTTCTAAGCACAGACCCTGCTTTTCCTTAAAGGGCCCAAAGCACTGAAAACAGAATCTTCCTGGCCAAGAAATTTGATTTGTTGATTTAAACATTGTTTCAGAATGGAAATGAAGATATAACAACAGCTTTTGAATTTTTTTATAACAACAAACACATTTGCTTACATTGTCTTGGGAAAGAGGTCCATGGAGCAGGGTTCAAATTTAAATTACAATTCCATTTCTGTGTTTGAATTGGACTTGGACAACTACTGAAAACTGAAACTAAACTGGAATTGAACTGAAGTTTCAAGAGGTGGAATTCAATTGAATGGAACTGCTATTTCAGAGCAATGTGAGTGGGATGTGAAACTTAGTTTACCAAAATATTGGACTGTATATACATACTATTGCACCTGTGCATATGTTGCACTGGAATCATAATATTATAGCACAGGACAGTTAGTAGCATAGGGAAACCACAATGAGCAAGTCTAGAATTATAACCGTGACTGGTTGTTAGGGTGTCTGTACTGGCAGTAAAGAGGGTTACAGTAAAGTCCAGATGCTAATTGAGAGTCCAGAGGGTAGTATGAGTGTAAAACAGTATAAAAACAAAGTATAGTACATCATTAGTAAAGTATATCATTTTAGTATAAATAGTATAAAGTGAGGTAGTTCACTGAAATGTGCTGGTCAACCAGGAACTAGACATTTATATGCATTTTTGTGCGTTTGTGTGTTCAGAGCCCTGATGACGTGTGGTATGAAGCTATTGCACAGCTGTGCAGAACCAGAACGGAAGCTTCGATACCATTTGCCAGACGGTAGAAGGGAGATGAGTTCATGTAGTGGGTGGGAACAGTCCTTCACAATGTTACTGACTCTGTTAAAGCAGTGGGTTTGGAAAATGTCCTTCGGGGGGGCAGAGACACACCGATAACCTTCTCAGCTGCTCTCACTATCCACTGCAGTGTGTCTGAAACAGCGCAGTTCTCGTACCAGACAGTGATACAGCTGGAGAGGAGACTTTCGATGGTACTCCTATAGAATGTAGTGAGGATTGGTGGGGGGAAACTTGCTCTCTTCAGTCTCTGTAGAAAATGCAGGGGCTGCCGGGCTCTTTTAGCTGTGGAAGTGGAGTTGAGGGTCCGAGAGAGGTCTTCCATATGGATAGCCAGGAACTTGGTGTTTTTGACCCTCTCTACAGCAGTGCCGTCGATGGTGAGGGGTGGGTGAGCAGGGCTGGATTTCCTGAAGTCAATTATCATCTCCTTTATCTTGTCAACATTGAGAGAGATTATTGTCCTTATACCATCCGGCCAGTCTTGTCACCTCCTCTGTGTAGGTTGAGATGTTGTTGTTACTGATGAGACCCAACACCATCATGTCATCTGCAAATTTGATGATGTGATTGGAGCTGGACTCTGCTGAGCAGTCATGGGTCAGGAGTGTGAAGAGCAGAGGGCTGAGGACACGACCCTGCGGAGTGATGGTGCTGGAGATGGTGCCTCTCAGTCAGAAAGTCCAAACTCCAGTTCACCAAGGAGGTGTGGAGACCCAGCCTGCTCAGCCTGGTGGAAAGTCTCTGTGGGATGATGTTGAATGTTGAACTGAAGTCAACGAACAGCATTCTAACGTGGGTGTTTCTCTTATCCAGGTGGTTGAGTGACAGGTGTAATGCTGCTGATATGGCATCGTTTATGGACTGGTTGGGGTGATAAGCAAACTCAAGGGGGTCCAGTGAGCTGGGAAGGGCGGCTTTGATGTGATTCATGACTTCATCATGACTAGTGTGAGGACTACAGGACGGTAGTCATTCAGGCAGGTCACAGATGATTTCTTGGGTACGGGGATAATTGTGGTAGCCTTAAAACATGCAGGAACAACAGCTTGTCTTAAAGAGGTATTAAACAGAGCAGTGAGGACGTTGGCCAGCCCGTCCAGGCATGTTGTCAGGACCAGGAGCTTTGCGTGGGTTAACTTTGACTTGAGTCTTCCTCACTACAGCTGTGGTCAGGCAGATACAGTGGCCAACAAAAAAATGGTTTTTTTTTAATCATCGGAAACCACAACACACTTTTCTAAACCATTTTTACATGCTGATTTCAGATCTGCTTTCAGTTTTTTTCAGTCACATTAACTTCTTTGAATTATGAGTAATATTAGATTTGCAGAGGTGGACAATAAGGAAGCACATTTACTTTCAGTATCTGTACTTCACTTGAGTAGTCTCTCTTTTTTTGGAAACTTTCACTTCACTAAATTTGAAAGACAAAACCGTACTTTTCACTTCACTACATTTCTATCAAGGTTCTCGTTACTCGTTACCTTCAGTTCTG
>JBBJLS010118198.1:0-18016 GCA_037577275.1 Bryconaethiops microstoma
TTGTAAAGCTGCTTTGTGACAACCTGGTTGTAAAAAGCGCTATATAAATAAAATTGAATTGAATTGAATTGAATTATCCAAGGTACAGACCCTTTAAATGAATGAAGAATGGGTACAAGCAGTCACAAGTTGGGACCTTCTTAGACCTCAGGCTCTTAAGGAAGATAATAATTAAAAAATTAAATGTTGCAGGCTACAGACGAATGGTGCGTTTACGTATCCGTACAGCACACATTGTACTCCTACAGCCCCAGGCCAGCGAGGCAGTTTGAACGGCGAGGGGATTGCCACAGTCTGGATTGTGTGTGGCCCTCCATTTCTCCCTCTGATACACAGTGTAGCAGCTCTCTGCTCTATCAACACTTTCACCCTATCATTACCCCCCGCTCCACTTGGTCACAAAGGGGAAAAAGCATAAATGAGAAAGCAAAGAATGCGTGTTAATCCGTTTCCATTCCCTTCCATTATTATAAGAGAGGGTGACCGTAAATGTAACTGTCTGTGGAACAGCGAGTGGAGCGGCATGTTTTCATTTGCGGATGAGAGATAACAGAAGTGTTTATGCACACAAAGCATCCACCGAAAACAAATTCCGTTCCCCTTGCTAATCAATGAATAACACAACACTTCTCTCTTCTCTTTTTTACCTCACTGCCCTCTTAAAACTTTGCCAAGTTATTAGCTTCCACCCTTATTACTAAAGGGGAACTTCACCAACTTTTAAAAATTTCCTGCACTGTCAAATAAGGTAGAGTGGGTTTGGTGTAAAAAAAACTGTATAACTGTTCACCGTGGTGGTGAATGGAACCAGATGTCTGCCTCTAATAGCTCCCTCACAGAAAGTTAATAAATAATTTTTAAAAACATTAGTCATGTAAAAACTTAATGGGGCATGGGTTTGTCTCTCAGAACTAAATGTCATAATTTTTCTGATGTGTATTATACTTCACAAGCTTTTCAGTGCTTATTTTCACTGGACTGGGTTGAAATTAGTAGTGAAATTTGCAAGAGTTATTCATGTAAATAATTATTGCTGAATGTTTTTATTGGTAAGATCATGAAGTCCTGCTCTATAGGAAAAAGCCCAGAAGAAGATGCCACCAGTCACAAAGACAGCTAACAAGGATGGAAAAGCTGATCTTTCAGGTTTGGAGGGGTTGGGAACACGATGTTATCATCACATCAGACTACTGTCACATCATTCTAATTGAACCAGCAATACCGCAATAAAGGAACTTTAAATGGACATTTTTTGTGATTAATTACACTTAAGTACATTGATGTGTATACTGTTGTGTACATACAGAATTAAACACATACACACACACACACACACACACAACTGTACACATATCAGTGAACATGTATCTAAACTCATATCAGCTGCTATATCGCGCTATATAAGTTTGAACTGAGATTCAATGGGAGATTGGACTCAAATTTAATGTTCTGTTGCACAAAACACCTCCAACACCTCTTGGGGTGGAGACTCCTGATGGTGAAGCAGTGAGATCTCTAACCAAGGGCAGACTGGTCACGCTGAAGCTGCCTCATCCTGGAAGGCTGGGGAAGAGCTCTGGATGTTCATCATGTGAGTGAGATCACAGCTTGCTGTTATTCTCTGGTGGTCCATAAAACATGGAAGCAATTATCTTTGGCCTTTTTTTAGTGCCAACACCTTACGCTTTCAGTCTCAATCTCGTAACGAGGTTTTGAGAGCTGTAGCGGTCCGACTGCCTGAGTGCAGCATCAGTTTAACTGGTGAACCGTGGTTTAACTGATTCAGCAAGGGATTCCTGGCTTCTGTGGTGACTCTATAACTCTATAGTAATACTTTCATTTTAATTTCAAACTGTAATGGATAATGGGATCAATATATTACTGATCAATGTTGCAAACATTTGTCACTGAGATGTGCTTGTTTGGAGTTGAAATTTTGCTTCTCTATGAGGCTAATGTCAGTAACACCTGAATTCAATAGTCACCCAAATCTTTTACTACAAAACATATCCACAAAACATCTCTGGACCCACTTAAACTACATCCAGCTCTCCATTAAGCTGGATCAGACATATGGACGTGGTTTAGAACACAGTATGACTTACTGTGAGCTGTAAAAATGAACTGAACTTCTTCATTAGGATAGATCAGTCTTGTGGATGTGGTTTAGAACACAGTGTGACTTACTGTGAGCTGTAAACATGAACTGAACTTCAGCGTGCAGCCGAATGCTGCAACGCTTTTTTATACAACAGGTTCTGTTTTCACAAACCTCCTCAGGTGCAGGAGCGTTGATCTTGTGTCAGTTTTTGTGGCAGTAGCTGTCATAAATATGGAGGGATCTGATCCGGGATCAGTCCTATTTACGACTGCTTTGTGAGCACCAGCCCTGGTGTCGTCTAAAGTAGGTGTTTGTTGAGCAAATGTTTTGTGTTTTTTGTCCTTTGGAGAAGTTTTGGTAAAGTATTGGTGCAGAAAGTCTTATTGTCCTTTTTCATTTGTATTTGAAAGTATTTTAGTCACAGGTCCCAGGACAGGCTTCGGCTACCCGTGACCCTAGTGAGGAATAAGAGGTTACAGAAAATAAGTGAGTGAGGATACATTTTAAAAATGATAAAACTCAAAAAATAAAAAATAAACCCAGTGACCTTTGTTATTTGAACACTGTTCTGTCTTTCTATCCCTCAGCCACAGTCATTCCCCTTCAGCACTGAGAAGTTCTACAATGTCGAGCAATTTAAATCTTTAAGAGTATAATTTGTTCTTAAAATGTTTGTTCTTAAAATGTGCAGACGTTAAATGTGTTCCAGAATTTTCACTCCAGCCCAGATCTCCCCAGGCTTTAAGTGCCAGAGATGTACTTCTTGCTTACCTGAACCCGAGAAGGTTACTCACTCATTAATGTCACAAGAGCCTAGTGTTGATAAATGGGACCCCCTCTTTGAGTTAACCATTCCCACCCACTCCTCCAGACCTTCACCACACCTCCCACCGAGGATGAAGAACTCACACAAGAAGCCCATACACCACTGCCAGACCACAATGGTGATGCCGCATGGAAAGCAGTGACGGGCCTCAGAGAGCGGCTACTTCTTCCCTTAGTCAAACAGAGACGCATTTCATCTCCATATAAGGAGGGCTGGAGGGAGAGGGTGATGGGGTGATACAAGGACGAGGAATTATGTGTGGAGAAGTGAATAAGAAGTGTTTTGTTCAGCAGGTGACGAACTAAACATTTCACAAACCTTCAGTGACGACATTCAAAGTAAAGCCACTTTAACACAAAGACTTGAGGCTCACGGTGGATTCACAGTGCACCCTTTTGTTTTTAGGGCTAGCGTCACATACTTTTACTTTTCATTCATTTTTAAATTTTTCCCCTCATTTTGTCCTCAAACCTTTTTAAATCAATTTTTTTGGTCCGTGTATATTTTTGCCTTTCAATTTTCATTTTGGAATCAAAAATTTTAAATAAAAAATGAAAGGTGATTTATTTTGTAGTATAAAGTTCAAAATGAACCATTTTGGGGTTTTTTCCTTTAAAATATGCAAAATAAAAATTGATGCTGACCAAACCAAACATACGGCCGTTTATTGTTTTTTGACACCGTATGCAAGCATAAGCAAAGACATAGAATATTATTAGACTAGATCATAGACATAGAATATTACTAGACGCCACATGACCAGCAACATTGTATTTCAATGTTGCCACCACTGCTGTGGAGTGAAGTAGTGGATAAAGATCCCTCTCGCATGTGCTGTTTGGGGCTGTACAATCCGAACCAGATCCATTTCATAGGTAAGGCTGAACAATTTCTTTGAATATATTTGGCCATTTTAATATATTTGGCTATTTTATAAATCTTAACCTTAGCCAAGGCAAGCTAAGCTAGCAAAGCTTTCCTGTGTTCAAGTCAGCCTCCAAACAATGTTTTGGCCAAACGGAGACACTATAAAAGAGGATTTTATAATGGCCAAATATAGTCAAAACAATTGTTCAGCCTTACCAGGGTTTGCCGTTCAACAGATTTTGAGAAAGCTGTCCTGCGATGTGTGACATGCTAGTTTGCTAAGAGATGCAGTACCAACATCATATGCTCAATACTACCACTTTCTCACATTAAAAACAATGAAGGTTTAATGATTCCTTCAGTCTTACTATTACATTGGTCAAGTTCTTGTGTCATTGATTGCCATTATTAAGGCATAAATGGATATAAAGAATTGTATTAAAAATGATTCACCAAAATCTGTTGTATATAAATGATACTATTTTATTTATTTTTCATCAGAAAACCCAGTTTCCAAATCTGAATGTATTAGTTTACAGGGTGTTTTGCCACTCGCAATATGGCGGACGCGCTGACGTATCGTGTCAACGGGGAACACCGTTAATGTGGCGTCTACCTAGATATGTCTGTGTTACAGGGTCAGGTCCTTGTTTCTTGAGAATATCACCTCTACCCCTCTAGCCATTTCTTATTGGAACAGTGTATTTAAAACAAATATTGTTTGGAAACGTGTCTGGTCTGTACCTCCATTTTTCTTTTTAAATAATAAGATAAAAGAGGTCTCATTTAAACTTATTCATAGGTACTAACCAGCTAAGCAGTTCTTACAAAGATACTGTGGAGAACTGGATATCAGCTGCTCATTTTGTAATTTAGGCCCAGAATCGGTATCCCATTTATTTTGGAAATGTAGCCTCACTAGAGTGTTTTTTGAGGACATTAAGTTCTTATTCTATCTCTTATAAGTTCTTATTTGTCACACGCACCAGACCACGTGACGTCAATCGGGACTGGAAGTGACGTCACGCGATGGGTATATAAACAGGAAGAACAGGTACCTCTGTACACAGACATTGAGTTCTACTCAATACGTGTTGCCCTTGGTTTCGCCGGTAACGTGAGTACTCTGGGTTCTCGTTTTCATCTATCTACCTGTCTCTGTGTACGTGTAAAGAACGAAGATTCCTTTGGTGGGAATTTGCACTCTGTGTAAGAGCGTTCTTATATCAACTGCGTGGGTTACCAACTCAGTCGTTTGTCTCCGCGATTGGGTCCTTCCCCTACGCTACATTTGGGCGTCTACAGTTTCCAGCTTTTGTTCCTGTGACAGAATGTCTGTGTCTTCTGTGGGCCCAGCGGAGATCGCCTGGCTCTGGGAGGTCGTTAATCAGCAGTCGGTATATCTCGTAAACTTGAAGCAAGAAGTGGTGAATCTCCGTGCGGAGGTCGCCACCTTGCGGCAAGTGATAAGAGATCGCGACGCTGAACGTGCCTCTCAACAGGCGGTTCCAACTCCTGCTCCTCCTTCTCCTTCCCTTCCTACTATCCCTGATCTATCTCCCAAACTGGCTCTACCTGAGAAATGGGATGGAAAGAGTGAATCATGCGATGTCTTCCTCACTAACCTCTCTTTTCTGTTTGAGTTTCAGCACCAGCGCTACTCAACAGACCGAAGCAGAATCGCCCTACTCTCATCCCTCCTTATTGGGCAGCCAGCCGAGTGGGCTACAGCAGTCCTGAAGGCTAACAGTCCTACAGCCTACTCGTATGACCTTTTCACCAAGGAACTCAGGGCTGCTTTTCATCACCCGGAGAGTGCAGTGGTGGTGGACTCCAAGCTATATCACCTCAGACAAGGGGATCGTCCTATCAGTCATTACACGGCGGAGTTTAGGACCTTAGCCGTCCAAACCTCTTGGAGTGATGCAGCGCTGAGGACGGCTTATTATGAAGGACTATCCGCGAGGATGAAAGCTGAAGTGGCAATGTGCGAGCAACCATCGTCGCTGGAGGGTCTGATAGAACTGAGCCTTCACATAGACAAGTACTTGTCTATTCTGCCCAAGTCCACTCCAAGAACTTGACCCGCCGAACTGTCTACTTCCTCTGCCTACTCCTATCGACCATTACCACCATCTGCACCTCCGGAGGCCCACTCTGGGGCCGGTGAACCCATGCAAATAGGACGCACCTCTCTGGCCGCGACGGAGAAAGAGCGACGCTATCGCGAGGGCCTTTATGCTTATTGCGCCTCCCCCGAACACCATCGTGCCGTCTGCCCTCTCTGTACAGGAAACGGACAGACCAGATGAATAGGGGGGTCTCTCATCTGGTCCGACGATTGCTTCATTCAATCTCCCAACCGTTTCTCAATTTACGCTTCAGGTAGGTCTCCAATTGAGCCACCAACGGATCGTGACTACGGCCTTTGTGGATTCAGGGGCCGCTGGTAGTTTTATCGATCAGGATTTGCTGCTCAATTGGGGATTGAAACTGAGGTGTTATCTCAGCCCTATAAAGTCACAGCCATCGACGGTCGATCCCTCATATCTGGACCTATAACCCATCGCACTCAACCCCTCTCACTCTCCATCCAGAACCACAATGAGATAATCTCCTTTCTCATCACCAAACTCAATTCACCACCCATCATCCTTGGTCATCCCTGGTTGGTTCAGCATGATCCCCTCATCTCCTGGTCCCGACATACTATCCTTCAGTGGGGTGTGACCTGTCAGAGCTTTGCCTCCAGGCTAAGGTTGAGACGTGCTCTGGGGAGTCAGAGGCCCTCGACGTAGACAAGACGTTGATCCCCGTCCCATACAGAGACCTGGCGGGGGTTTTCAGCAAGAAGAAAGCCCTCCAATGACCTCCTCATTGCCTCTTTGTTCCAGCCACCGTCCGTTCTGAGGTCCTCCAGTGGGCTCACTCCTCTGCTCTCGCTGGTCATCCTGGAGTTGGACGTACCATCTCTCTCCTTCAAAGGTCCTTCTGGTGGCCACAGATGGTCAAAGATGCCAAAGAGTTTGTCCGGGCTTGTGCTGTTTGTGCCAGGGCAAAGACTTCCAACTCAGCGGCACCTGGTCCCCTACACCTGCTTCCTGTACCACGTCGCCCCTGGACACACATAGCGATCGACTTTGTCACAGGCCTACCAGATTCTGATGGCAAGAACACCATCCTGACAATAGTCGACCGGTTTTCCAAGGCTGTCCACCTGGTGGCTCTGACCGGACTCCCCTCTGCTAAACAAACTGCTGAACTAATTCTTGAGCATGTAGTCTGCTTGCATGGGTTCCCCAAGGACATTGTCTCGGACAGAGGGCCCCAGTTCACGGCCAAGTTCTGGGATGCCTTCTGCCATCTGATCGGTTCATCTGCCAGCTTGTCATCCGGGTACCATCCACAGTCTAACGGTCAGACGGAGCGGGCCAACCAACAGCTGGAGCGCTTCCTCCAATGTTTTGTGGCAGACAGACAGCGCTCCTGGGCACGTTATCTCATCTGGGCTGAGTTGTCTAACAACATCCTCACCTCCTCAGCCACCGGCCTCAGCCCTTTCGAGGTATGTTACGGGTTCCAGCCTCCGGTCTTCGAACACCAAGAGCCGGAGGTTGATGTACCGGTTGTTCCATGTAGGTGACTGGGCCTATCTCTCCATTCTCCACACCAAGCTGCACACGGACTCCCGGAAACTCACCTCGCGCTTCATCGGCCCATTCAAGATTGTCAAGCACATTAACCCAGTCACCTACCGGCTCCAGCTGCCTGCTTCCCTCAGGATCCATCCAGTTTTCCACATTTCTCTACTCAAACCTGTCTTCTTTTCTCCTCTGTCTCCCCAGGTTTCTGCCCCTCCTCCACCTCGGATCATCGACGGTGGTCCTGCTTACACCGTTCATCGAATCCTGGACTCGCGACGCCGTGGCTGTGGCACCCAATATCTTGTCGATTGGGAGGGTTTCGGTCTGGAAGAGAGTTCCTGGGTTCCCAGACGTTTCATCCTGGACCCCAGCCTTATTCGGGACTACCGTCTTCGGGTATCCTCTCAGCCGGGTCCGTCTGGTGACGGTCCTGGTGGGGGGGGTACTGTCACACACACCAGATCACGTGACGTCAATCGGGACCGGAAGTGACATCATGCGATGGGTATATAAACAGGAAGAACAGGTACCTCTGTACACAGACATTGAGTTCTACTCAATACGTGTCGCCCTTGGTTTCGCCGGTAACGTGAGTACTCTGGGTTCTCGTTATTCTCTCTTTACCTGTCTCTGTGTACGTGTAAGAGCGCGGATTCCTTTGGTGGGAATCCTTACTCTCCTAGAGAGCGTTCTTATATCAACTGCGTGGGTTACCAACTCAGTCGTCTGTATCCGCGATTGGGTCCTTCCCTTACGCTACATTTGGGCGTCTACAGTCTACTGCATTCTTACTCGTGACACCGTTGACATATTCTGTGTACTAATTTTATTAAAACAATGGATTTCTTCTCTGGACACAATGGACAATTTATTGTTTTTTTCCTTCAGGTTTCTTGTTTCTGAATTAACACCTGAAAACAGCAACAGGAAATGTATATATTTATCCACAAATTACTGTGAATGTATAAATGTATCTGTTTAGAATGATGGTATACCTGTGGTGGTGACTCCAGAAAAGACCCAGCATTGGCCATATTTGACAGGCACACCAGCATTATTGTGGTATCTCCTCAGGATTTCCACACTGCCACTCCAAGCCGTGGGGGATGTTCCACCCCCATAGTTCCCAGACCAATTCCCCTCCAGAACCCCATGGTCATCAGGAGAATTGATCTGGAGGACACAGAGACAGAAGCATGCCAGGACTGTCAAACAAAGACTGTTACCAAAATTGAAGGCAATAATGGCTGTAAAACGGTTCTAAAAACAGTCCATCTTGTTTGAACATAAAATATTCTGATTATTATTCTGATTTTGCTCCATCACTCACCATAGCAGAGATGACTCGGACCACATTCACTGGATCTCCTCGCCCAGAAGGAGGAACCTCACTCTTATCCAGGATATACAGACATGCCTCCAAAATACCTTGATCAAACTAAAACAGACAGAAAGAAGTTATTGTACTAGATCATGTTCTTTCTTTTGTAGAAATCATGCCAAAATTACAATGTTATAATACTAGGGATGAATAAGATTATACATGTTTAATTATTAAAGCCTTAAAATCAAATATTAAATCAAGATTTTCAGTAAACTAGCTTCTCACAAACCAGCTGTTTTCAAGGTAAAGGACATGAGCTGCAATAAGTAACGTGTAATGATGTGAGGGTCAAGGCAAGTAGGACGTAATTGCAGAATCTCAAAGGTTTAATGCCAAAGAACAAACAACAAACAAAGAAAAAGAGGGGTCTGGGATACACATAAACATAAGAAAATGCAACACACTTTTGGTCCAAAAAATAACAGGACAACAGCAGAATCAAAGATAAAAATAAACAGGTTTAACAAAGCTACAAAAACGTTTTCCAAAGACCAGAGTGCTCAGATACATTCAAAGAATCCACCAACACAGACTGAAATAAAAGGGGTGATTACACTAAGAAAATGAGAAAAGTGGGGGAGTCCTCTATGGAACTTCTTTATAAAGGTAATTAATGGACCTCTTAATGGTCCTTTAACTTCACCCCCAGAGGGTTCGGCAGTGTCTGCACTTTTTGTGGAAACCATCAATTCTGTTTCGGACTGTAGCACACTGCAGCGGACAGCGACAGCAGGTGAGGAGGTTATTGGTGTGCCTCTTCCTCCCATGAAAGACATTTACCAAACTGGCTATAACTCTCTCCAACCTTGGGATCTCAGGCACAGCCTGAGTTTGCTTCCTACCTTGATGAGTTACCAGGCAGCATGGTTGACCAGATATCCAGAGCATGCAGATACCTTCTCTACATCATAAGAATCCTACCCTTTCTCACCACAAAAGCTACACAGTTACTTGTCAGTCTCTGGTCATCTCCAAACTGGACTACTGCAACTCTCTACTAGCTGGACTTCCACTGAAGGTAACAAAACCACTTCAGCTAATTCAGAACGCAGCTGTGAAGTGAGTCTTCAATGCTAACCTCGCAGTGGTTTGAACACACCACACCTTTACTAAGGAACCTTCACTGGCTCCCTGTGGCCACTCACATTAAGCTCAAATCCTTAACACTTGCTTTCAAAGCCAACAATTTACTTGCAACCCCATACTTATAAGCATTGTCCAAGCAGCATGTCACGTCTCATCCTCTCAGGGTTTCAAGCACCGCTTGTCTTGAGCCCCCGCTGCTCAAAAGAAGAGAAAGACATGCGTCAAGACTCTTCTCTGTCTTGGCTCCCCAATGGTGGAATGAACTCCCTCTTTCGATCAGATCTGCGGAGTCCCTCACTGTCTTCAAGAGTCGTCTGAAGACCCACCTCTTCAAGGAGCACCTTGGTGACTAACTATGCCTTTTGTTTCTCCCCCCCTGCCAAAAAACTCCATGCCTTCTGTACTTTTGCCTTAACTTCAGACTTTTCTTTAACAGGTGTCATTTAGGTGTACTTAGCCTGCAGTAACTAACATGGGGGGGCTGGGGTGGGCATTGCCCCCCGAGACCAAAGCCTCCCTGCAAAATGCTCTGTCTGTCCAATGAAAACTCTGGAGAAAAAAATTTTTTAAACTGAGCTGCTTTCCAATTGGCTCGTTTGAGTAGGGGGCGTATCCCTCAGCACCTCCTCCACTACACAGCACCATGCTGCTGTTCACACAGTTCACTTTGCCACGCATTTTGCAGCATGTTTTGAAGCTGTTAACCGCATTTTTAAATTAAAACAGTGCACAAGTTCCATTTTTCTTTTATTTTCTGCTTGGTAAGACCAAAAGCTATGCATAGGTGGGTTATTAAAAAGCAGATATCTTCAACCTCTGTCACTAGCAAGCTGCTGGCTCCACGGTGTCACGTATCCCCTTCATCCCCACATAAGGGGAAAAAATACAAAACAAAAAGGCACGAGGGCCAGAATCCAAAACAAAAAGAGATGTACAACACAGTGACTCTGGATGGCGGTGGACTGAGAAGAGAACTTAAATCCTGAACACAAAAACTCACACACCAATAAGCAAATGCAAATACTTAACTCTAAACAACACCCAGCTGTGAATAATCCTAAACATGGAAACATCACCATTTGAAAATAAAAGATCCCCAAAACTAAACTTGTGGCGGCCTCTAGCGGCTGCTGAGGGGATATGACAGTACACCCCTCCCAATGGTGCCCTCCAGAGCACCCAAACATGGGCAGAGGAGGGGCAGGCAGCGGCAAAAGAAAGGGTCCTCTGGGCTCCGCCTGGCTACCACTCAGTGGTCTCCATCCTGGCCGGTGAATCCGCATGGCCAGGGCAGCCTGGGTGGACCCCACGGTCCCTTCCTTTGAGGGATCTCCTCCACTCTCCCTTCAGTGTCCTCCTGGACGGAGCCCCCTACAGGGAGCCTCTCTGAGTCCTCAGAGAAGGAGCCCCCTATGGGGAGCCCCTTCGTGTCCTCCTGAATGGCGCCCCCAATGGGGAGCCCATCTGTGTCCTTGTGGGTGGAGCCCCTTCTGGGGAGCCCCTTACTGTCCTCATGGGCGGAGCCCCCTCTGGGGAGCCCCTTACTGTCCGTGGTCGGAGCCCCCTATGGGGAGCCCCTCACTGTCCTCATGGGCAGAGTACCCTATGGGGAGCCCCTCACTGTATTCGTGGGCGGAGACCCCTATGAGGAGCCCGTCCGTGTCTTCGTGAACCAAGCTCTCACTGTGAAGCCCCTCCGTGTCCTCCAGGACGGAGCTCTCTCCGTGGAGGTCCTCTGTGTCCTGCAGGGCCGAGCTCCCTCCAGGATCTAACTCTTTCTGGAAAGCTCTTCCGTGGACTCCTAGGCTGAGCTCCCTCTGGGGAGCTCCTCTGGAGCCCAGCAAAACCCCAGTACCCCCCCCCTAAAAATTTCAGCCCCTCTATAGGGCGAAATCCCAGAGCTCCTAGCCACCTCCTCCGGGGCCCCTGCGATGCTAGCCATCCCCTCCGGGGCCTCTGCGACGCTAGCCATCCCCTCCGGGGCCTCTGCGACGCTAGCCATCCCCTCCAAGGCCTCTGCTACGCTAGCCATCCCCTCTGGGGCCTCTGCTACGCCAACCATCCCCTCTGGGGCCTCTGAAATGCTAACCACCCCCTCTAAGGCATCTAGCCCTTCTAACGTACCTACCCTCTCTAGGGTATGAAGTTGGAGCCACCACAGAGCTGGTACGGCCTCGAGGGGCGGCATGACGGGCTGCATGGCATCGGGGAGCGGCGAGATGGGCTGCGTGGCCTCACGGAGCTGCAGTTGGCCGATGACCTTGACCAGATTCGTGATCAGCCCCGCAAGCTTGTCCAACTGGCTCTGCAGCTCCTCAATGCCCTGCTCTAGAGTCCTCGGAGCCAGCGGGAGGACCGGAAGAGCACGAGGGGACTCCTTCCCTCATGGTTGGCGCCTTCGCCAGGGCGCTCAAAGTGGGCTACTCTGCTCACTTCCTCCTCACTGGTCGAGGGTCTCGGCAGGACGCCAGTGGGAGGACCGGAAGAGTACCAGGGATTCTATCCCTCGTGGCTGGCACCTTTGCCAGTGTGCTCAAGACGGGCTTCCGTGCCCGCATCCTCCTCGCTGGCTGAGGGGCTAGCCAGTTGGCTCAGGTGTAGGCAGCCATGTCACACTATCAGCTCCTGTGAGAGCACAGAGAGCTCGGCAAGGAGCCACTCCTCCTTGTCTGCATGTGCGCCTTGTGGTGGGTCGGTCCATCTGTCACGTACCAGCTTCATCCCCAAATGAGGGCAAGCACGGAGACAGACATTCATTTCCATTTCTTTGTTTCTTTATTTTCAAAAATACAAAACAAAAGGCACGAGGGCCAGAATCCAAAACAAAAGGAGACAGAGGAATGTACAACACAGCCATTCTGGAGGACGGTGGACCGACAACTAGGGTCCAACATAAGAGAACTTAAATCCTGAACACAATAACCCACACACCAATAAGCAAATGCAACTGTGAATAATCCTAAACATGGAAACCCATCAACATTTCAAAACAAAAGATCTCCAAAACTAAACTTACACCTGTGGCAGCCTCTAGCGTCCGCTGACGGGACATGACACACGGTTGAGCCTAGCAGTTATTATTTAATGATTTATTATATAAAAAGGGGATGGATGGATAGTTATTTTTGCCCCCCCAGATAAGCCAAATGCCCACCCATACATGATGTTCTGGTCACACCTCTGGTCCGGCATCAAAGCTTCCTCTCTGCTTCTGCAGGACTGTTTAACAGTTTCATACTGCAGCCTATCAAAACTCTGAATAAACAAATGTTTACTCCCTGTCTATCCAAGTATCACTATTTCACTGGTACTATTTCACATTCTACTGTATTTCTCACATTACACTCTGGACTTTCAAGAGCATCTGCACTTGTACAAAATCATACTTATGGTCCAATACTAGTCATTCTGGAATGTGTTCATCCCATTCACACTATGCTGTTACATTCTTGCATGGTCTGTTTATTGTATTGATTCCATCATAACATATATATATTTATATATAACTTATAACATATATTTTGAACAATAGCCTAAGGAGAAATGTCTCACCACAATATGTATGTGCACAGCTGCTGATGACAATAAAGTTACCTTGAACCTTGAAAAAAAAAAAAAAAACGAAACATGCAATAACAGACATTGGGGTGGGAGGTGGTGGTTAGTACTGTACTTATTTTGAGTAATGGCATGAAAATCTGAATATCAAGTTTGACTGAAATACCCATCATTAGTACGTTCCTTTAAATCTATTGTTGCACATTATCTAACGAAAGTCAAATTGGTTCACGCATGCACTTTTTACATACAGATGTAAGTCTTTTATCTGGAGACTCTATCACATGCTATAATGTTTTCGGTGTGAGTGTCTGAGCGGGGCAATCTTTACTAACCACGTTTTTACATGTTCATGACAGTAGGCCAATTCCTACGGTACACATAGGTACAGGATGTATGAATGGTTATACTGAATGGTTATACTGCAAGAAGTATATACTGCAGTAACCAGGGCTAACACTTTAAACCAAAGGCTTTATTACTGCTCTCCTCACCACACCTGTCCAAAGTTCCATGTTCGACCTCCGATCTGTTTGTCAGTGCCATAGTAAATCTTCCCTGTGTCATTCAGCACATATTCCATCTTCTGATCTTCATCCTCCATATATACTGTATCCTCTAAGGAAGAGAGTGAGAGAGAGAGACAGACAGATAGAGAGATAGAAAAATGGAAGGGGGTAAGAGGATTTCTTTATTGCATAAGCATGAAGACCAAATTCCTGGACTTCAATGAGTAGTGTGAATAACTTCACTGAAACACTGTCATTGTGTGACATCACCAGAGACAGACCCCAGGAGAGTGCTACCACACCCAAATACATGGAAAAGAACACTGGGGCTTACTTTCTTTACATGGTCCTGATTATAAGAATGTGATGAGAGAACCAGAAAATGTGCACATGGATAGACATAAAATGTGTGTATGTGTTTGTTTTCATACATTTTCAGGACAAAAACATCACCTAACTACATTGATATGAATCCCAAAGAACAAAATGGGTTTTTCTGGGCATATTGTATCTTTTTTGTTTTGTATTGTTTTGTTTTATTTTATTGTTTTTAACTGGAGTTAGGTTCTGTATTATGTCTATTATTATCACATAGAATATAAGAGTAAATTCAAACAAAAACAAAATCAGTAAACTTTGTTTTCAATAAAGAGCTTGAGATGTTGTGAGCTGGTCAGCAGAAGTTTAATTTGTGACTTCACCTCAATGCCCTCTGTCATCACACAGATTTTACTTTACTTTCCACGAGTACACCTGATTTAACTTGATTAGCCAAAGCAGGTACTGGCTGGCGAAAGGACACATTTAGTAATGGTTAAGTGAACACCTTAACATGCATAATATAACATATGTATTGTCTATATAAACACAACACATCGTCTCAAATGGAGGCAGCTCCATTGCACCTGTCCCTGTGTTTGAGGCGCGAAAAACCTGCTCCCGAGCCTATGCAGCTAGGGTCCTCCCGCCTTTCTCCTGCTGAACGCCAGAGATGGCAAAGGAGGAATCTGTGCCTCTACTGCGGGGATGGAGGACACCAAATCACATCCTGTCGTCTATGTGGTGGAACCCCCACCAAAACTGAACAAGTATTCGTAACTTATGTACATAAATCTTCCCAGTTGTGTATACCTGTTGTCCTACACCTATCTAACCAATGTGTTCTCTTTCTGCTATTTTAGACTCTAGACCAGCTGTTAACTATCTCCCTGGCTCTTGTGTCATCCCCGTCTCTCCCAGTTGTCGATTTACCAGCCCCGGTTAGTGGTAACGCAGTCAGAAAGAGAAGTCTCCCACTGACGATTTCCATAGACAATTCTCACTATGAGGATACAATATAGAGTACTAGACCAGGCCAAGCCCTCCACTATGTTGGGGCTGCCCTGGTTAAAACACCATAACCCCAAAACTGACTGGAAGAAATTCTAGCATGGTTTTTCTCATGTCAAAGTGAAAAAGTAAAATCCACGCTACCTTATTTAGCCATGTCAGTAGAAAGCCAATTAGTGCATCTACCTGTTATTATCCCTAGCCAACACCATGATCTAGGTGCTTAGTGCCACTAAGGCAGCCATAAGATTGTGCTATAGACCTTCTGCCTGGCACTGCAGTACCTCGGTCATGGCTCTACCCTTTGTCCGAGGTTAAGTCCAAGGCTTGGAGGTTTACGTGGCAGAGGCACTTAGGCAGGGGTTAATTAGCCAGTCCACGTCCCCTACATCGGCTAGTTTTTTTTGTGGCGAAGAAGGATTTCTGGGCCTCAATGCAGTCACAGTGAGGTACCCACACCCTTTTCCGCTGATCCCATCAGTCATACAACAACTACGCGGGGTGAGCATTTTAACTAAGCTCGACTTGGAGTCCATACAACCTTGTGCAGATCCATTCAGGCGAGTACCACTTTCAGTACCATTTCCGGTCATATGTAATGCCATACAGATATCTAAATGCTCCATCCTTCTTCCAATCCTTCATGAACAACGTGTTTCATGATATGGTGAATAAACTTGTCATAGTCTATTTAGACAATATCCTCATCTACTCAGTGTTTGCCAGCACGGCTGTACGATTGTGAAGTAGATGAATGTAGAGACTTCATGAGCATAGCTGCTCAAAGTGGAAACCCTGGGAAAGAATGCTACCACCTAGAGAGGACCAGATGTGCATATTCCACCTCCAGCACTTAACACGGAGTCATTTGAATGACATGATGAAAAAAGGAATAATGTCAACATCTAGACAAGGAGAATGTATGGCACTAAACCAACGCGCTAACGCAGATGAAGCTGACAGTGTGTTTTCCAGTTTTCGGGGGGGAACACAGTCTCTCTGACAGATACATATTCTTTCGACATTTGACACAAAATCAGGTAAATGGCACTGCCAGTGTATAGGCTCAAGAAACAGGATCAGTTGCGTACATAGATACATGTCTATGTGGTGGCTATTTCAAGAGTATCCTCATTTGGCCAAAAATGCTATGGATACAGCAAATGAAGACATTGAGGACAGGAGAATTTCAGTGGAAATCTGGGTATGCATAATCAAGGATACACGAATAGTAGTGTGATTGCAATGACCAACTACTTGTGGACTTCCAAAAGAATCCCAGAGGACCTTCCACTGGATTTAACTAAAACAGAAAAGCCCGTTCCACACAACTTTGAGCCCACAGAAGTAAACTGTCCTTACTGTCCAGGGTTGTGTCCTCCTGAACTGAGCAATGCTTTTGTAATAGCGACACAAGCAACAGCTTATGGGATTTTGTCCCACAGTAAAGGTAGGATATTCCACACTATTTTGAAATATTAGTCACTTATCAATTTTGCATATATATGAAAAGTGAAATTCCAAAGAAAGTGTGCTAAATATGTGTTTTTTCATGTAGGTATTACAGTTTATGGAAAGGACTGCCCAGTGTGCTGAATTGTAGTTCGTTTTCAGGACTACAATTTGGGATTTCATAATTATAACAGGATCTTTCTTTCCATACCCTTACGTTCATTTCTGACAACCGGCCTTTCGGTGAGTAGCTGATTGTTATAACTGGAATATTTGTTTGTACTAAATTACTAAAGCACATACAAAAACTTGAAAAACAGAATCATATTGCTGTTTGGTTGGATGCTGTGCACAATTGAGTCCCATTCAGCAACTACAGTGTCACACAACTTCTGTTACCGCTATGGACACCACCCATCTGTTGTCATTGCTGATACATACTGGAAGGTTGAATTTGAATTGCCAGGTGAGAATTGACATAAAATGTATTTCAAGAGTTCTAGCATAATTTATCCAGCATTAACATGCTATAATGTCATTTCCCCTTTTTTGCCACACAACTATCAGTTCATCTTTTGAAACGCCCAGAAAAACATAATGACACATCTCAGGAAACAGAGATCAACGTGGCAGCAAGTTGGGAGAACTTGGAGAAGGAAATTATAGCCACTGGATTCTGTGATGGTAAGCATAATATACTGTAAAATCTGACAAATGATATTGGGGAAATTTTTTGTTGATATTTAGCAACATTAGTATTCTAATTCTATCAGTAATCTTAATATTAATGAATATTAATTGTATTAATGTAGTAAATGTATTAATTGCAGTCAGCCATGCATTTACAGTACTTTAAATTTTAACCTTACAAATTCCATACTTTAGATGCATCCAGCAATCCATTTAGTAGCACGTTATCATACTCTGGCTTTGCTCCATGGATGGGGCAACAAATGAGAAGGAGCGAAACCCTGCCCAAAACAGAGATTTTCAAAGGGCTATCCCATAGTGACAGGGCCAGTATCAGTAACGAAAGTACAAATGGAAAAGACATTGACGGGACCAGATTTTGCATGTGCTTGATTCAAAATCAGTACATCACAGAAAACATGACTTTTTTTTTTACATTCATTTTAATATGCAACATAGTAGTATACAATTTTTTCCTAAATATTTTGAATGTTAAAAAAGAAGACCTGACTAAAGCCTGCAATATTCTGGGAGTGTCTGCCAGTGGATCCATTTCCGACATTATAAACA
>JBBJLS010118227.1:0-18014 GCA_037577275.1 Bryconaethiops microstoma
ATCTCTGTGTCTCTCTCCCCCACTCTCTCATCCTTTCTCTCAGTCTCTGTCTCTTTTTCTGTCTCTCTCTCTCTCTCTCTCTCTCTGTCTTTGCTCACTCCCTCCTCTCTCTCTCTGTCTGTCTCTTTCTCTCATCTCTCTCTCTCATCTCTGTGTCTCTCTCTCACTCTCATCATTTCTCTCTGTCTCTTTCTCTCTTTCTCTCTGTCTGTCTATCTGTCTCTCTCTCTCTCTCTCTCTCTCTCTCTCTCTCTTTTTTGCTACTTTTTCCTTTATCCTCTCATAAACTGCTCCTCACCTCAGCTCTCCTTATATTCCTTATAAATCTGACAACCCTGCACAACCTGCTTTCTTACGTTCCTTCTTTCCTTCCTTTTCTTTCTTTCTGTCTTTCTTTCTGGTCCTTCACTATCTATCACTGTCTTTGCTGTCTCTCTCTCTCTCTGTCTCTCTCTCTGTCTCTCTCTGTCTCTCTCTCTCTGTCTGTTTGTCTGTCTCTCTCTCTCTCTCTCTCTCTCTCTCTCTCTCTCTCTCTCTCTCTCTCTCTCTGCCTCTCTTTCTCCACTAAGTTGTAGGTTGTGTCTTTGCTCCACAAAGTTTTAAAAGCTTTTACTGGGGATATAGGATGATGGATGTGAGGAGTTTCCATATTCTTTTTCGGGTTTTTTTTCTACTGAACAATAAATTTTATGGGTGGGTGTATCCATATTATGAAGCCCAGTCCCTCCCTGCCCACTTAACTCTGTCCTGATCATTAATATTTGTTTCCATGAAAGATGGTAATTGAAAAGAGCCCCGACAGCATCAGTGACACACTTAAAATTTCAGTACACTGCTTCAGATTTTTTGAGATGTCATAGCTGTATGCTTGATTTTACACATATGTTGGAGAAGACTGTGGCTAAAACACCTGAATGCAATAATTAGGATCATTTTATTATTATATATATGTGCACATATATATATATAATATTTTTTGGTTTTGATACTGACAGTGTGTGAATCTGCAGTTTAGCCAAGCCAAGCACAAAGGGAAAAAAAAGTGCTTATGTAACACAGTCTGTGTGTTAGTGAGTGAAAGTGAGCAGACCACATATCTGGCCTCTCATGTTTGACCCACTGGAACCAGGTGAACAAACAATCAGAGAGAGAGATACAGGCATTCATAATTAGTCTGCTTCGGCATTTTCTCCTGTTTTCTCTTCCTCCCCATCACACTCTTCTTTTCTCTCTTCATGAAATCATGAATGATTTATATGCTTATATGATTTCTCTCTCTCTCTCTCTCTCTCTCACACACTCACACACTCACACACACACACACACACACACACACACACACACACACACACACAACATGGCTTAGTATATCAGCCCGCAGGGTTTTCATGCTTCAGACGCTTGTGATGGCCAGTACTTGTCTAAAAAGTCCTGTTTTTCCTTTTGTTTATTGTTTGGTTTGGGGTCTGGTTGCCGTTTTGGTGCCTTGAGGCACCATTAAAAGATAGGTTAAAGAACATTAGGAACCCCTAATGCTGCACGAAAGACTTTATCCTCCAGAGACCGAAGGCCATTTGTAACTTTATCTCATTGTTTGGACACAATTGTACCACTGCGATGAAAGTTTATCACCTCATGTCTTCTTGGTTGCTCCCTTAGTGATTCTGCTGGCCACAGCCACCCACTTCTATACGTTTGTTCTTGTCAAACGCATCCCATTATGGATAAAAAAAAGGTTAGAATAACAAAAATTGTAATAATAATAATAAAAGAAAATACAGTCTTTTAAATAATATTTAGCAACCTTTAAAAGTCTAAGGTAAAGCATCTGTATTCTAGACTTGAAGCTTTAGAGAGGTGCTACAGTCGGACTAAAAATACATCGTCTGGTTTTCAGGAAGAATCACAGCTAATGCTTTGGTCTACCCCTGGGCTTAAGTGTTGTTTTCCTGCCATGTCACTAAGCATCGCTCATTAGGCTTCAACCATACTCCACAATTTATTGTTAGGGCAGTTGGTGACAGAACAGCGCCTCGAGTTTCAAGGATAATTGGATTGCGCATCAAGTGACTTCATTCATTCGTTGTTTTAATGAGTAACTGGAACAGTGTCATTTCGATCACCTCTAAAATATGCCAAACCTCACATTGTTTCATTATGTGTTTTGAAATGTACACGTATTTAGCAGCCTAATCATTTAGGAAAGGCTTCATTTGTGCCAGAATTTGTTTTACTGGATCTGGCACTTCATCCACATGTTTGGTTGTATTTTTGCAGCCGTCTGTGCCGGTAACAAGAAATATCATACTGTTTTCTTCAAACAACTACTAAAGCACATTAGAAGGTGTTTGTTTGGTAACACTTTACAGTAAGACCATCCTTATGATTTATGATCAGGTTGTTGTTTAGGTCGTGTGTGGTGTAAAAATCGTTAATAAACAAGTTATAACAGTTGCCATACATTGACGCAGTCTCTAGTTTGGCGAGATCTCAGATCTTGCTAGTTGCTGAGCTTATCTTGTCCCTTTCTCAGGCAGAATGTTAAACTGTCAGCTTCATCAGGAGTTTGTTAACATGCTACTGCCATGAAAACACCATAGTGAGCTTGCATCAATGTATGACACGGTTATAACTTGGTTGTTAATGATATATAAACTGTCTACAACCTGATTATAAATCACTTATAGGTGTAGTCTTATTGTAAAGTGGGACCGTTCGTTTCATTGTGGGAAATTCATGAATGAGAGAAAGTTTGGTACTGAAAAGGCTCATACCTATTAAACAATGATTGTGGGTTACTTCACAATGGAGCGTTGCAGTCACACACACCCTCATCCGCTCGTTAGTAATGAGACTAGGTGGTGTGTGTGCTGGGTGGGGTATGATTAATAGGTTTCCATTCAGGGGAGCCCAAACAGTGACTAATTAGGCAGCGCAACAGAAAAGGCCACGACCTGTGTGTCATTATTGAAATGAAAAAAAAGAAAAGAAAGTAAGTCGAACTAAATTGCATTTCGTGGCAACTGCGGCTTTCTGTCCAAAGAAGACGACTCTTGTCTCGCAGTTTTCTTTCAAGCTCTTTATTTTCAAATGGAGGAGAAATAGGCTGTCTATATTTCAACATTACACCAACTACGGAGCTGTTAGTTATGAGGTTGCTCTGAAGTGTTCTTATATTATTCTGGTGGGATCACAAATAAAGAGGCACAATACTCCAAAGTACAATAGCTTCAATAAAAGCTTTAGATTTTGGATGTGTACTGTATGTTCAAGCATTCACATGTATACTGTATAGAACCCTAAAACTGTCATCTTTCTGGAGGGGTTGCGTTAGGAACTGTTGGTCTAAGCTGGTTTAGAAAAACAAACTAATGTTTTCCAAAATCCCCAGATATTGCTGGATCCTCTGAAATATGAGGTCAGTTAGCAATTAAAATACTACAAGTTGGCCAACAATGCTGTGCACTGTAATGATATTGTATTAGTCTACCATTAAATTTTAACACTCTTATGCAACATCATCAGCTACTCAAACTGCAGCTACAGCCAGAGCTATTTAACCACTATGCTTGTTAAAACTTGTTGGCATGTGCTGGGTGTTCTAGTTAACTTGCATGGATCAATATTTGGAAATCGCCTTCTTAAGAACCTCGTAACTGAGAGGATATGGTAACATTCAGAGGAAAAATGTTTATAGACCAAAACGTATCGTGTGTGTGTGTGTGTGTGTGTGTGTGTGTGTGTGTGTGTGTGTGTATGTGTGTAGAAATATTAGAAATTCCATAAGAGTAATATAACAGGTTTTATTACAGCAGTGGCAATATTTAGTCTATGGAGGCACTTAGACATCTGCTTCATGATCAATATTTGAAGATATTTCAGTGCATACTGTGTATGCAGTATTAATGGACCTTGGAGACTGGATTCCGTTTTCAGTGTGTGAAGGTGTTGCAGAGTGATTTAAAAGTCATGTTCTTGTTTCAGATGCAGATCCTTGACAAGTTCCCGATTGAGGCAGGACAAAAGGACCCCAAAAAGCGCATCATCCCTTTTCTTCCAGGTAGGAGTTTGTACAGCCCTCACTTTTTCTCTCTCTTCTCCACCCCTCTCTCCTACACACACACACACACACACACACACACACACACACACACACACACACACACCCACACACACAGAGGCAGACAAATACATGCTGTCAGCAGTACTGTCCACAGTAAGTCATCTGAACGGTTGGCCGAGACCATCCCTTTTCTAATCTGGACTCAAACACACACACACACACACACACACACACACACACACCCATGTTGTCAGTGGGTCGAACAGTCATCTAGAGGAGCGGAGAAGAGTGATGAATAATGCAGCAGGGGAGAGAGAGAGACAGAGAGAGAGAGAGAGAGATAGAGAGAGAGAGCAAGCACAAGAGAGAATATGATGCTCATTTTTAAGCCTTGCTGACTCTGCACCTCTCTCTTCTTCTTTTCTCCAGTCTTTCCTCTGTCTGCCCCCCGCACTTCCTCTGAACATGTTCATTTTACACACAGTCCGATCAACCAATTCTTCCAGAATGACTATTTTAATTTCAAAGTGCTTTCCGGAGGCCTGTAAATGTCCTGCAGTAAACATATGTACTGTTTCTCAGATTATATTTACAGACTACATCTGTAAAAAAAAAATAAAAAAAAAATCAAGACCTTAAACATTATTGAAGATGCATGTGATCGTCACATGTGTGATGAGAGACTGAAGTTGAATGATGCTATTAACCAGCGGCAAACAAGCAAGAAAACTAATGTTAAGTGAACAGTATTGTAATGGTGATTAACCTTGATCTGTCTCTAAAACTATGCCGTGTTCGGTCTTTGAATTCAAGGAAAGTGGGTCTTGAAAAGTCCTTGAATTTGATGTTTTAGGTGCTGTGGGAATCTTTATTTCTGATCCCACCAGAATAATATAATAAGTAGGGCTGAAAGGAAAAATGTGTCCTATTTACTGTGGCTCATCTGTTTTAAGGTAATCAGAGGTGCCCAATCTTGGTCATAGAGATCTGCCTCTCTGCAGAGTTCAGCTCCAACCTTGTCTAACACACCTGATCCAGGTATTGAAGGCCTTCAAGGGCATTTAAATTTTAGAGTCACAAGTGTTGGATCTGAACTCGCCAGAATGATGGATCTCCAGAACCAGGATTGGGCGCCCACTGTTCTAAATATATCTTATTTGGTAGATGGCCAGTAATTCTGATTAGAGTGATTGCATGTTTGTTATTTCAGGATTTTCATGTCTTCAGTATTATTCCAAAAGGTGGATCATTGTACAAACAAAGAAAAACTCTTCTTTGAGGTGTTATTTTTTTAAAACTAGTAGTTCAATCACACCAAGATTTTCATGCAATTAGAAAATGCAACTTTAGCTAATTTGGCAATTTCCTTTCAATGGGGCTTCATGATACTGATACAGTTTTACCTGTAGGATGTATATTTATCCATTTACGAGTGTATAGATTAAATCACACAGTGTCAGCAACTCATCATGAAATACTTAACAACTTAATGAGATTTGAATCGCATCGCTAACTGGTAGACTAGACGAAAAACTAAAAAAGAGTGAATTGGCCATTTTTGTATGCGTTAACATGGCACAGCACACAGTGTGAAATTCATACTCTGCATTTAACCCATTCACCAAGTGAAGCAGTGAGCAGCCACTGACACAGCGCCTGGGGAGCAGTGTGTGGGGACGGTACCTTGCTCAAGAGTACCTCAAGAGTGGTGTCACTGGCAGGCCTGGGATTCGAACCCACGGCCTTCCGATCACAGGGGCAACTCCCTAACCACCAGACCACCAGCTGCCCTCTTACTATACACTACCATTACTTGTAAGTTACATTAGCCTTGGAGCCTTCAGAGACCAAACATGTCCTAGCAGATTGACTGTATTCGAAGTGAAGGGATGGCGGGGCACTGAGCTAATTTAATTCTTTGGAATCTTTCCCTGAAGCGGCTCCAGTCAGATAGTTGTTCTAACAGATCAGAAAGTGCTGATAGTTTCGACCCAGACAGGAGTCCCAGGCAGGGGGTTGGAAGCACTCAGCATGTCCCGGCTCAGTGTGTGTTTCTACAGTGACAGTAACACGACGCTCCCTCAGTGTCTGCTTCCCAGAGCTTGAACTTAGCGTAGTGTAGCTTTTCGTGTGTGTGTGTGTGTGTGTGTGTGTGTGTGTGTGTGTGTGTGTGTGTGTGTGTGTGTGTGTGTGTGTGAGAGAGAGAGAGAAAGAGAGAGAGCATATTAAGTAAACATGAAGTAAACCGTTTCTACTACTTAAGAACAGCTCTGGAAGTTCTCTAGATGGTCTTAGTGTCCGTTAACCTTCACTGGCATAACCATTTTTCATCCCTTGCTTTTCTATATTGGCCTGATTCTGTAGGCCTGACGGCGACTTCTTGTTGCTGTTCTGCATTTAATATAGGTTGTTGTGGTCAAGCGGTGGTTTCAAGTCACAGTATCAGACCGTATAAAAACACAAATTTACTATAAAAATGAAGCGTCATTAAAACTTCAGGCTTTTAGTTGGCTGCTTGTGTTTTTAGCTAGCTTACTTTTGCCCATATTTTTAAGCAATGGTATGTATATTAAGCAAGTCTCTGTGAAATTGCTTGACACAATTTCAGGCAAGTGTGTGATGAATTAAGAAGTGAAATTTGTTACGCTCGTTTTGGCTGTGCATTGTTTCCCGATCTGGAAGGGCCTGATTGGGAAACGTTTACAAATTTGTCAGCATGTAAGAACTTAGATGTGTTTAGTCACTAATAAATCAGAAATTTCTTGTTTGCCTTTGTGCCACATGGATGTGTTTTTGTCATAGCACATTTCTGAAAATTGGCCTGACACATCATTCAAAGAAACTAGTTAGTTAGGTGGCCTATCCAGGCAGGTGGACCATATCCTTGTGGAGTAACGAAGCCCCTCAGGAATTTTGTATTCACCGGCTTCCATTACTTTTTAACTACTTACGTAATTTGACATGTGTTTTTTTTGTTTTTCTCTTTGCTGAGGTGCAAGGCCGTGAAAGTAAATCCCCCAGCTTTTTACTCTCTTAAAAACAACGCCAAAGTTTGCTTCACATAAAGCTAGCTCACTGTGAAGCGTCATCACAGCTAACATGCAGCTCAGCTTCTCACCGTGCCACCAATACAGCCCCTTTAAAGTCTGCTGACATACAGTAAGAGGAACACGCCACTAAAGAGCCTGGAGAGATGTTTCTCCCACAGTTTGTTTGTACTGAACTGAAACCAAGGGAATGAATTGCAGTGTGAAGACCAAGCTGTAAAAAATCATGACTGTATGACATTGCATGAACACACAGCAGTACACTCGCCCAAAATAAATAAATGATGCACGTAGAATTCTAATCTTTCAAGATTATGGTCTGACATTTTGTATCAGTGTCTGGAGAAAACAAATAATCTGAAAACAAATAATATGAAGTAAAGTGTGTTCCTTTAGAGCTTTCGTAAGAATCAGTTGCTGTATCTATCAGAACCACTACTTCTCTCTCTCTGTCTCTCTCTGTCTCTCTGTCTTTGCTCACTCCCTCCTCTCTCTCTCTCTGTCTCTCTGTCTCTCTCTCATCTCTGTGTCTCTCTCTCACTCTCTCATCCTTTCCCTCTGTCTTTGTCTCTTTCTCTGTCTCTCTCTCTCTCTGTCTATCTGTCTCTCTCTCTCTCTCTCTCTCTGTCTGTCTCTTTTTCTGTCTCTGTCTCTATCTGTCTGTGTCTCTCTCTCTGTCTCTCTCTCTCTGTCTCTGTCTCTCTCTGTCTGTGTCTCTCTCTCTCTCTCTGTCTGTGTCTCTCTCTGTCTGTGTCTCTGTCTCTCTCTCTGTCTGTGTCTCTGTCTCTCTCTCTGTCTCTCTCTCTCTCTGTCTTTCTGTCTCTGTCTCTGTGTCTCTCTGTCTGTCTCTGTCTCTCTCTCTGTGATGGATGAGTGCAACACATGGCCCTGTTTGAAGAAATATACAGTCTTGGAAGTTTATGGGTCTATCAGTGTGGGAGAAATACACATACATCTCACACACACACACGCACACACACACACACACACACACACACAAATACTTCACATTCACTGTAACTGTTTCTCTCTCTCTTTCCCCTCTCCCAGTCGCACACCCAGTTTAATAAGCTTTGACCTCCACATTGATAAACAGTATCATAAAACGGCCCATGCTGTTTTGTGGTATTAAAATCAATGACTCATTGGCACAATAAACCACGCTGTATAGCACAACACAATACACTCTGATTGAAATGACTTTGAGCTCTACATTTACAGCTATTCAGGCAAAACATACAGGGACGAGCCACTTTATTGTGTACATATACCTTTTATCTACACTCTTGTCCATTTTATCAGCTCCACATGCCATGTAGGTGTACTTTGTGGTTTACAGTTTTGCGTCATTTGTGGGAGTCGTTTACTCCATGTATAAATTATCAGGACTGCTCCACAACCAACAACGAGCAGGTGTTATTGCTACATATACACAGCAGTGCCTCGTAAAGCTGTGCATGTACAAAAACACAGTTTAGCATAGTCCACAACTTTTAGAGATTTTCCATAGTTGTTGTTTCTCACATACACTAGATGGACAAAAGTATTGAGACGCCTGACTGTTATACCAACACGAAGTTTAATAACATTGCGTTCAAATGTATAGACTTTAATAAAGAGCTGGTCCCCCCATTGCAGCTATACCAGCTTCCACTCTACTTGGAAGGCTTGCCACAAGTTTTTTATAGTGTTTCTGTGAGAAATGTGTGCCTATTCATTCTGTAGAGCATTTATGAGGTCAGACACTGATGTTAGACCAGAAGACCTGAGAGTATGCATTTAGTGTTCTCTCATTTCACACATAGGACAGGCATTGTATTGCTGTCTTTAATGCCCTTGCCATTATGTAAACAAATTCTGTGGTTGATCTACAAGATTAATCCCCCTCAAGCATGTTGTTTTGCATGTATCAAAAGTCCATGGCCATGTTTTTCTTATACATATGTCATTTATATTGATTTATATTTCAGGTTGTACTGGATGGTAGATGTCTTGTTTTTCCTGTTTATTTATACTGTGAACTATTTGTCCTCTTCAAGGTAAAATCCTGTTTCGACGAAGTCATGTAAGAGACGTGGCCATGAAGAGACTGCGCTTTATAGACGACTATTGCAGGGTGAGTTTCCATCTGCTATTCGTCGTATTTAATCACTTTTCACGTGTAAACACTTTCCTTCTTAACTTGTACATAAAAACAAATGTGTTGGACAGTGCTACTCACATTCATGTTTGTATAGCAGATGTGTCTGCTGGAATACTGCTTTTCTTGTGCGAGGTTCCGCAGGGTGCTATGATGGGTCCTTTGTTATTGTTAGTTTAGCTTGTTTTCCTTCTCAGCCCCTAGTTTGAGAACCATGACTCGCAGTTTAAGAACCATTACTTTTAAAGCATAATACAAATTACACTATTTAGACAAAATGATTGACCGCTTGAACCAATAAGAGCATAACTAAAATTTTAAACAAGAAAATGAACATAAGGCATCAGTAGCAGGGCTGTACAGTGTGATATAATTGTCACAAGTGTTAGGAGAAATTAAACCTGTAAATACAAAAAGGTCCAAGTCTCTCATATCTCTTCCTCTAACCCTCTTTCTTGACTGAAGAGAGACAATTTTTTGGTGCACATAAACACACCATGACGTTAACAACACGTACAGATAGAGGGCAGCTGTTTGAAAGAACTAGAGAGATCAAGATGAGTGCTAATTGGTAATTGTAATGGTGTTCTCATAGCACTTTACATTCTGTAGTCCTTTAAAAGCATTTAGGGTATGTGAGAACACTCACTCTCAGGAATACCTTTCAAAATTTGTTCTAACGTGTGATAAAATATGACACTGTACGTATCCTATAACCTTGTTTCGCAAAATGTGTTTGTAAGAATTGAAAAAGGAGTACGGTAGGTTCGGTAGTAGCTACCACATAAAGTACTGTTGTAGGAAGATACAGTTCAAGGTGTTGGATGGGGTTGAGGTCAGGGCTCTGTGCAGGCCAGTGAAGTTCTTCCACACCATCTTTAAGGTCATTGTGGGTCTTGCTTTGTGGGACACAGTCATGCCGGAATAGAAAGGTTCCTCCCCAAACTGTGTCCAGAAGCATTAGGATTAGGCCTTTCACTGGAAGCGAGAGACCAAGCTCAAACCCTGAGAAACAGGTGTGTCCCAATACTTTTGTCCATAAACTGTATGTTGG
This sequence comes from Bryconaethiops microstoma, assembly GCA_037577275.1. Taxonomy (NCBI): domain Eukaryota; kingdom Metazoa; phylum Chordata; class Actinopteri; order Characiformes; family Alestidae; genus Bryconaethiops; species Bryconaethiops microstoma. The sequence goes on from JBBJLS010118227.1 coordinate 10,305, forward strand.
GTCAATTGTAGAGAATTCTGACCACTGAAGTCCTCAAGATTTGTGCTGTGTTTTATGAGGAAGCAGCACATTAGTGTCCAGTTGTACAGTGTAATTTGCTTTGAAGTGGTGGGGAGGGCGATGTTTACCAGCTATTTCCTGTAAGCTTTAATTAGGCAAACGGCCTCTGTGTAATTGCTTGATGTTCTCAAAGAATTCTCTTACTCCAGGGATTCTCCTCACAAGTACTGCATGCCTCTCACTCTCTATCTGTCTCTGCCTCTCTCTCTCTCTCCCTCTCTCTCTCTCTCTCCCTCCCTCTCCCTCTCCCTCCCTCCCTCTCTCTCTCCCTCTCTACCTCTCTCTCTCCCTCTCTCCCTCTCTCTCCCACTCTCTCCCCCCTCTTTCTCCTTCTGTCTCCCTCTCTCTCTCCCTCTCCCCCTCTCTCCCTCTCCCCCTCTCTCTCTCTCTCCCTCTCTCTCTCTCTCCCTCCCTCTCTCTCTCCCTCTCTCTCTCCCTCTCCCTCTCTCCCTCCCTCTCTCTCTCTCTCTCTCTCTCTCTCTCTCTCTCTCCCTCTCTCCCTCTCTCTCTCGTGCTCTATCCCTCCCTCTCTCTCTCTCTCTCTCGAGCTCTATCCCTCCCCCTCTCTCTCTCTCTCCCTCTCTCTCTCTCTCTCTCTCTCTCTCTCTCTCGAGCTCTATCCCTCCCTCTCTCTCTCTCTCGCTCTCTCTCTCGTTTCTTTTTCCCCAATCACATGGCACAAACACAACTGTTCTGCACAAACAAAGAAAATTTCCCCCCAACTACCACTGTAGATGTCCTTTATTTATTACATACTATAATTTTTTTTCTCATGCTGTTCCTGCTGTTTGTTTCTTTTGCACAATTATTTATTGCTGTCCACTTCAATCTTTATGTCTTTTTGCACACTTTAATGACTCTACTGCTAGAACACAGTGTCACAGTACTGTATTCATTCAAACTAATGACATTACTTCTGTCAGCTGCACTGTGTTGTCTTGTCCTGTAAATTACTGTACTGTTGCTTTTGTGTTGTACTGTTGCTGCGCATGTAATCTTGTGGTGTTCTGTTTTCTTATTGTGTTGCACAATGGTTCCATTACCTGTGTCTTGTACATTCTGCCCTGATTATTTTTTTATCTACTCTGTTTATCCGTTCAGCCTTGATCCATCCTAGTCAATCTCTGTTCTGTTTTCATCTGCTTTGATTTCCTTTGTTTTCTTTTTGTCTTTGTCTATTAGTTCAATGTTCTGTTAATTTCTTGTTTAGCGTCTGTTAATAAATCCTTTATATGTTAATAAATCCCGGTTCGCGTTTACATCCTTCTCTATGCCTACGTCAAATTATTACCCTACCTTGAAATGTGACTTGTCAACATATAATATTCATGTACTACCAAGCCAGGCTCAAATTCTGGTCTTCTAGCAGACACCCACTGCTGATTTACAGTGGATGTTTTCCGTCAGTGCCTTGTATTTACAGGTTTCCCAAATTAATAAGGTGTCAGCATGGTCTTTCAATCAACAAGATGAGCAGCATGTGATAAATAATAATGCCAAATAAACTTGTAATAAATAAATCAATCACAGCAGAGAAACAGACCCAACTTCAGCTAAACCATTTATGAATAAAATATTACTATTTTTGGACTTTGCTGTGGGAGGTAAAAGTGAAGATGGCAAAATAGCTAGGCCAAGATGTTCTTCACAGCCTGGCTTCTGAAAAGTGTTGGGAAGTGAAGCGACATGAAGTGAGTAAGAAAAAAAAGCACAGGTGCTGTGCTTTTTTTTTTTTTTTTTTTTACCACATTGATCCCAAAAAGTCTCACACCCTGAGAGAGTGAAAAGTTCAAAATCTCAGAAGACTCACGGTGTACAGACCATGGTTGATAACCACTCATATTGTGTTCCTACTGCAATGCTGATTTGGAATAGTGTTTTCACCCCAACCAGACACCAGTTTCAGGAGACCAAACCAGCCCTTTATGAAACAGGACTAAATTGTTTACTGGATTTATGGGAAATTACTGGGGCTTGAAGTGCCATATAATTGCAATCAGCAGATTTTGGCTCCAGAAAATGAATCATAAATCAGCCAGTTTCCTATTTTGATTTTGGGCGCTGTAATTTAGTGAGATAAATAACGTGAGACAGGTGAGACCACTTGTGCTGTACGTGAACGGTGCTCATACACCTGTACCAATCTGTTGTAGCATAATTATGCTTGATTCATTGTGGTAAACAGTTGGATCTTACTTTCGATGTAGCACCTCATATGATGCATGTCATTTAAACAGTCAATATAAAATGCCAGCTTTGCTCATTGAAGAGCAAATTAGTTATTAATTATGATGTTTTAACCTAAAATGTTTATAGTTCATTTCATGCATTCATTTAACGCACTCGGTGTACATTTCAGGCATTTATTTTACAGCTAAAAGATCCACCAATATTTCAGTTATTTTATTGTTACAATATCTGGGCTTAAAGGATGGATTTATTTATTATTTTTGGATAGTTTTAAGATCTTATGTCTCATTTTCCCCTAATATTGTACTCAAAAAATCATACAACATTGTGTAATTATTGTAATTAATGGCACACACAGCTACAAATTTCAATCTAACTCAGTCCAAACCAATAGCATTTGCATCCTTAATGGCGTTCGGTCTTGCATCTGCATTTCGTCAGCTGTTGGCAACACTTTGCAAGAGCTTGGAGAGTCGTCCAGCAAACCTTCGACTCCTTGCCATGCATTGCCAACCCTCCAGTCCCTCGGATTCAGGTTCTGTGGACTACTTTCAGTTGCCTGACTCCATACGCATCCCGTCTGGGAGGCAGTGTGCTTTGCATGTTGAAGAATGGCATCTTGAGTTATTGGAATAGACTTATATGTCTGTTTTGCGAGAAAACATGTTTGCCTGGGTTTCGTTAACTCTTACAGCAGTACCAGACCTGTCATACATGGACCACGTATTTCTTTAAAGTCTGCGTATCAGTGTCATCAGTGGCTGGTGGATATCGTTTCAAGAAGACAACTGTGTCCTGATCATTAGTCTAGTTTTTTTCCAGCCTAAGTACGAAGCCGATCTCATGAATCTATTATCAATTTCAGGCTTCAGCCTTGATCAAAGGCATTTCACAGTTTTGCAAGATCCAACTCTTTCAGAGGTGTAAAACACAATATTGTCAATACAATCATGTTTCTGTTATTTGCTTTAATTATCAATATCTACTTCCCATTTCAAACTAAGTCTTTTGCTAACACAGACATTTGTGTATCTGTCTTTTCACGACCACAAGGAGGGACATTGTTCAGACACATTGCTTGAATGAATTGCGCATTGTGTCCTTTGGTCATAACGATCATGTTTGTAGGTTGGACGCCAGCAATTGTGCCCGCAAAAAAATAAAAGCTCTCTTTTGTTGCTGATGTCTCACAGAAAGTTATGCCAATTATTGGGTGTTTTAGTGAATTCTATTACTCTCCTTCTCATTCCCTGCCCTTGCTTTGTTCTTGCCTCAGCCTTCAGACTAGTTGGAATGTAAACATCAAAAAGCACTTGTACTTTGTGACATAAAGCCTTTAAACTCTGTAAACTCTGATTTCAGTAAATATAAACGGTGTAAAACAGTCTAGAACCGGTGTTTGTTCTCCTACACGTTCACTGTTTGCTGCTCACTCTCCGGAGCCCCTCCCACTGCTGGTTTTCCCCACCCTCTTGTGGGTGGAGACTATCCTGAAAGTTCTCCCGGGTTCAAAGATCTTGTGGGGGGGTTTTTTGTATTTGTTTCTAAGACCTAAAATAAAATAAACCTTTTTGTTCTTTATGGGCGTTTGTGAGTGATGCCATTTTAAAAACTCCAGTAGTGGTTTTTATTATTATTACATGTTTTTTAAATTACAGTAACTTTGGTTCTACGTGACCCAGGAACACCAAACAAAGCTCAACAAGACATCTGACACCTCGAGCACCAACACAAACCAGGGTGAACTTCCATATAAAGAGCTGTTTGGTGACGATTTACCATTTGTTGTGTTGCCAGCACAAATCCCTGCCACTCATGTTCTTGGGGTCTAGGCATACTCCCTTCTTTGACAAGAGATGAAAAGATGGAAGCACTGTGAGGAGTGGCAGTGTCCCTTGTGTCAATGATGAGTCATCCTGAAAAAGATCTCGAATCTTATGTAGAATATAATTTTTTTTTTGTCTACTCTCTCTGTAAATAACTTTAGAGCCTTGTGTGCTCCATCCTGATGTTCCCCAGGTTGAGCTTTATTCTTGACATGATGTCCTCATACTACTGAACAAGCCAGACCACTTGAGGCCGAGTGACCATCCTTATTCTGAGTGCAGAAGACTCCTCTGTCACCCATTATAAGAGCATTTGCCTGTTCATGGGCTTGGTCTGTTGTCATGGCTGAGAAACCAAAGTGTCCTGCAAGAATTCTCTCTAAACATCTGGGTGTTGTTTTGGAAATGGTACCATGTCTGAGGTGTATAGAAAGCCATCCGTCTACTGACCATCTGAACCACCCATGCTTAACAGGGTCATGGAGGATATCGTACTCATAGTGCAAAAGGCTGAGAAACACCCAGGACATTTTCAACACCAGTCACCGAAATCAAAACTGGTGAATCTGCTGTTTGTGCATTCCACACTAGCCGAACAGATTCAACAAATCAGTTGATGTATTGACAGGCTCTTTACTGTACTCCTCATGAACTGTAGTCAAGAGCTTGTAGAGACTGCAGGTTGTTTTCTGTTGTGCACGATGTGCCTTCATATTTCTAGAGACTGATAAGAGCAAATCTTCTGTATCTTGAGAGGCAACACCAGACTCCTAATCAAGACCACCAAACAACATCTCTTCACCATCGAACTTTGGCTGCTACCACCAAATCTGCTAAGCTACTGTATAATATGACTGATCTGCAGTTACCTTTCCTGGATAAAGGACAATCATTCGTTCATTTTTGCCATTACATGTTGCATTGTAGATACAGAATGAGCTTAGAGACGCTTATTTCAAAATGTAAATTTCTCTTTTCTGATGCATAGTAGGAGGACTATGTTCTACCAGTCCAGCACTTCTTTAACGAGTCTCGCTTTTTTCAGGCCATTCATATTCATGTCAAGACGGATCTGAATAAAATGAGTGTTGAGGAGACACCTTGAGACAAAGTAGATGGAGGTCTACATAAATGACTCTGCATAAGTGAACTGGAGGAATGATATGAAATTACTGTAAAACCTACTTGACTTGACTTTAATATTAGTTAATGACTTGAGAATTTCTGGGAATACTTATATCTTACTACATTGAATTTGCAGTAGTGAGTGTAACTGATTTTATTATTATCTGTGCTGGAGTATCCTACAGGAAATGCTTACTCTATGGAATGATGGCTTACAGTCACTGTTGCTCATGACAGATTTTCTTTAGATAGGAGGGCATACTATGTCTTCAGCATACCTGTTGATCACAGCATCCCCTGTATATTTTTAACCAGTTCAGGAAATGCTATAAAGTTGAGGTTGTTGTCATGTAGTGTTTCATTTTTCCTGTTTCCTGAAATGAACCTTTTAAATCCACCAGATAAGTCAGATAAGTACGATGATACTTTAATTCCATAACTATCTCCACTGAGATTCACTAGCAGTCTTCCATCACTCAAGTTTTAAACACACTCATTCATTCTGTTGTCATGACCTCTAAGCCACAAAACAAGCTTCTGTTTCTTACAAATACAGTAAACTACTGCTTATTGGGGGGTGGGGGTGGGGGGTGGGGGGGGGGTTATGTTCCATGTTCCAAGAGCACCCGAGTATAGCGAGAAACCACAAATATGTAATGTGGTAAAAATGCCTATTTTATTGTATAAACCCTAAATATGTCCCCAAGTACGCTCCTAAAACACTTTTAATATAATCTAAAACTCAGATTAACACATTACCCTTAAAAAAAATATAAAGGTAAACTTGTATCCATACTGTACAGTTTACACTGAACTCCCGCAGTGCTAGAATGTAAATACTGATGTTACCCCTGTATAGACTGTACTGTAATTCATGCACGGGCATTTTCTTTGGTATAAGCAGGTAAATACGGTAATAAATTAATTTAATTTACAGTAATAAAAATACAGAACAAAACGAAAAACACAGAGAACACTCAGAGAAACACTTGAGACGCTCCACGCGGGAAACTGTTCTGATGTGGGATTTCTGGACTGCAGTTGCGTCACAAGGCAGCAGCCAATCAGCAGCTAGGAGAAATAAATCGCGTTCTCGGGTTGGCTACTTTCAAAGTACAGCGGTATTTCACCGTCCCAAGATCTTTGTGTTTCTCTCCACAGTACCAAAACATTTATAGTTATTTTTTTATATGGAAATGTGGCTGAATTACATTAATATTTATGTTACAAAATTACTAAATTATATTTTTTCTTAACAATTTAGCACTAAAACGCAGGGAAAATTCTATACTGTCACGAAAAAAGAAAAAAATATCTTCAGGTACCTGTGGTGTTTCCGCGAACAATTATTAGTTCGGTTCTAAGAAACGGTTTTATCTTGAGTGCACAACTTTGAACAATAAAATATGTAAAATAACGGAAAACATTTGATCTGATACAGTGAGGTTGACTGTGGGCTATAAAGTCCCAAGCTAATGACGCCGCATTCATTTAAAACAGAAAGGTAGATGGACAGGATGAACTAAATAATAGTTAATTAAATACCTTTCTATTGTTTCTCTTTCTAGTGTTTTCTATTAGTTTTTTTTGGAGTGAAGGCAGTATATAAATCGAGTAGAAACGCACACATTTATCATTTATACCAAGACTTCTCCTGTGCAAATCAATCTCAAACCTCACCCCACCCAGCAATTTAAAACAACTCCTGCCAGAATAGTGCTTAACTCACCTCATCTTTCCCGATGGCCAATAAAATTTCCGGATTTGATGACAATACTGAGATGATGAAAAAAAGAAAAAGGAACAAAAGAAGAACAGATTATATCGGTGTTATTTTTTTCTTGTATAAATCCTTGACTTGTCATTCCCAACGGCAACTTACATTTGGGTTCCATTTCTTGCCACTGTTCCACCTCAGCAGTGATGGCATTCAGACGATTCACTGCCTGCCATTATAAAAAGTGTCTGGGCTGAAAAGTATTCCACTTTAACTTAATACAATTTCACAAATTCACAACTGAAGCTTAAACATAAGCTCAAAACAGTTAGGGCAAGTAAAAAAATAAAATAAAAAAAAAAACACTGTATAGAACAATACAACAGTTAATGTCTCCTGTACAAGCAAAGACTAGAGATGAATGGAGGAGTCTCACCTCATTTGATTCTCCATCGTTACAGTCTGTGTCTGCTAAAATGATCTCACTCTGAAGCTAAAAAGGAACAATTAGAAATGACATAGTACAAGCCATAAGAATAACATTTTTGCAGTTATTCAATCCTATTGTAATTTACACTACATGGATAAAAGTATTGGAATGCCCAACAGGAACTAATGACACTGCATTCAAATAAAGACTTTAATATGGAATTGGTCCTCCTTTGCAGCTATAACAGCTTCCACTCTTCTTGGAAGACTTTCCACAAGATTTCGCAGTTTCTGTGTGAATTTGTGTCCATTCATTCTGTAGCATTTATGAGGTCAGACACTGATGTTGGACGAGAAGGTCTG
>JBBJLS010118246.1:0-18010 GCA_037577275.1 Bryconaethiops microstoma
GAGCGCAGCGACGACTCATCCAAGAGGTCACAAAAGACCCCACAACAACATCCAAAGAACTTCAGGCCTCACTTGCCCAGGTTAAGGTCAAAAAAACAAAATGAAGACTTTGGAGAGGCCTAGTCAAAGTCCTGACCTGAATCCTATTGAAATGCCGTGACATGCTCGAAAACCCTCCAATGTGGCTGAACTACAACAATTCTGTAAAGATGAGTGGGCCAAAATTCCTCCACAGCACTGTAAAAGATTGCAAGTTATCGCAAACGCTTAATTGCAGTTGTTGCCGCTGAGGGTGGCCCAACCAGTTATTAGGTATGGGGGCAATCACTTTGTCACACTGGGCCATGTAGGTTTGGATTTTTAATCTCCTTTAATAATAAAATCCTTCACTTGAAAACCGCATTTTGTGTTGACTTGTGTTGTCTTTGACTAATATTTAAATTTGTTGTTTGATCTGACACATTTAATTGTGACAAACATGGAAAAAAATGAGGAATCAGGAAGGGGGCAAACACTTTCACACCACTGTGTGTGTGTGTGTGTGTGTGTGTATATAAAACAGCCATTTACCTGAGGCCAACTCTCACACAAATTTGATTATAAAGTAAAGAATGAGTAAATGTAATAAATATTGCCACTTATTGACGATGCCCTGTCTGATGCTGTACCAACTAAAGGGCTTTCATCAGTTTCAGGCTGGTTTTCTCCTGTGCATTCCACTGTATTCCACTATATTCTTTAATGTACTTTTTAATGGATATGCTTTTAACTTTTCCATTTGAGTTTTATAGAAGACCTGCTGTTTGCTGCTATAAGTATAGTGTTAGGTTTTTCTGTCGCTACCCAACAAAAAAAAAGGATGATGGCAAGTTTTAACAGAATATGCCTGATAATGGAAAACGGCAGATTTTAGTACAGTAGTAGTACACACATACGTGTGTGTGTGTCGGTGCAAAATGTTTGTTAATTCATCCAAAGCCAGATTTTTCAGGTTCTATGAGTGAATATTTTTGGATACCACCGAACTTGCTGCAGGATGTTCGTGAAAATTTCTAATTCTAAGGGAAAAAAACTGTCGCAGTGCAAAATTGAAGTGACTCAGAAGGATCAGTGATTAGAAGGCCTAATTGTCTGCAAAAAAGGTAGAAAAGATACTGAAAAATGTTAAAATAGAGGAGGATCATGGGTTGCAAAGCATATTACTGGGTTTAAGGTAAATCCTGAGAAGAAAACAATGGTTAAGTTTGTCTTTTTTTTCTTTTTTTTTTTTTATCCCAAATCTTTCTTCCTTTTTTAGCGAACCATTATTGCCACATTCGTCATACTGCTTGCATGCTTTTAAGAAATGGATGACTGAATTAGGAAAGTTTATCTGACTTGTGCTGTTGATTTTTTTTTTTTCTATCACAAGACATCAAGATTCAGGACTTCAGTCTAGTCATTTAGTCATTAAATGGAAATTTCTTTGAAATACAAACTTGAACCAAGAAGCTCAGGGGATAGGGATGAGATTTTTAAGATTTGGAATGAAAAGAATTTTTTCCCCCCAAAATATTATATAAAAGCACAAGGTTTGAAATTGGCAAGAGGCAATAAGACTGTTTTCCCGAGTAGTACCTCACTTGATTGACAGCTCAGAGCCTTGGCCTCTGTGCCCCACACTGGGGATGTACTGCAGGGGCTTTTCTTTCCGTGTGTTTATGAGAATCTGGAAGCTGGGTTGTGTAGCAGGATTGTACCAAGTGCTCCTTAACACCCCACCCCGCCCTCAAATGTCTGGAAGTCCTCAGCAAAATGGATACTGAAAAGACACTCTTGTGAGAGAGGCACTGAGTGTGGAAGAGAACATGAGCCTATTTTTAGGGCCTAGAATGCCTTGCCTTATTTGGGAGAATTTGCAAACATACCATGAACTTGAAGGGAGCCGGAAACATGAACATTTCAGGAGTGAAATGATTTTACTTGGAAGCCTTTTTAGGATGCCTGCTTTAAAATAAGATACTCGTAAAGATAATAGTTATTTGGGACCATGCCATAGAAGAACTATCTTTGGTTCTGTAAAGAAACTTTCACTGGATGGGATTTTAAAGGAATAATAATCCAGTGTTTTTTAACCTAATCTCTAATGACTACATTGTACTGCTATATTGTACGTTAAAACTTGGTGAACTAAATGCACTGTTCTGTCTGTTTGTTTATATAATAAATGTGGTTCGAGTTATGAGGTCTTATGTTCCACCATTAAACAATAATTTAACCATGTTTCTCTGTGCTTGGTATTCGTGCCATACTCTACAAATGTTGTAAACAGGAACTGGATTGATAAATACTGAGGTATGCCTTTAAAGCACCCCTTGTCATCTTTATTTTTAACCATGTTTGGCCCAGCTTCATACAAATAATATTTAATTTTATCTGCTTTTTGCTGTTACATCTGATTTTGCTTGCACCTATGTGACTGACACCCAGTCATACGTGGTATTGATTGTGCTGTTCTGCCTGTACCGATTGGGGTTGTTTCCATGTCAATAAAATCTCTTTGCAGGTTTTCTGAGAAAGTACAAGGAGCTGCAGAGAGAGGAGCCCAGAACAGAGGTGAGAAAATCGATGAGAAGGGAAAAAACCCTCTCTTGCCCAGCTAAACAGCAGTACAGAGAGAGAGAGATACAGTTACAAAAGAGAAATTGAAGAAGGAAGGCATTTTGAGTCATATCGATTATTTATTTTTGTAGTGGAAGCTGCGTGGGTAAGAGGGGGTCATGTGTTACATATTAGATTCCTAATATTTAGCCTAATCAAAAAATGTTTTTGATTTATTTGATTAACAGGTGGTAGAAATGGCAGAAGAGGACATTTAAGATCCTCACCAGGAGAATCTAGAGGTATGCAAATGTGAATACAAACTAAAATGTCATCCTCAGTGTATTTCACAGGCCTCACAGCGCTGCTTGGGGAGTTATTTAAAAGAAGATACGTAGTTTGTTAAACTCTAAGTACTGTATATGTTAATAAATGACATTCACACATTGTTAATGAAGTCTAGATGAAACACACATTTCTAAGATTGTAAAGTTGCTTACTCTTGACTAAAATAATAAAACCGTTGTGCCCTTTTTATTTTAAAGGTAATCCAGCTCGGCAGCGTGATAAAAGAGGGAAGAATGTTCCTGTGGTTGGAAGCAAAGCAAAAGGAAAGGATCGTCTGACAGGCAGAGCCAGGAGGTGAGAGAGAAGCTGTTACACTGCTGAGGCAAAAGAAATTGTAAGATAAATTATTTGTCTTGGGGCCACTTTCAGTACTATGGAATATATTCTTTAGTGATACCAGTATTACTTTGTTTTCTTTTTATGGAAATTTTGGGGAGCAAGCTTTATTCTTTTTTTACCCAGTGTCTATGGATACATTTCTGACTTTTAAACCTTGTTTTCAAATATGTAGCTTAAATAAAACTTATTTATTTATAGCTGGTCTGATCAAGCCTGCGACTTACTAAAAACTGATGGCAGTGGTTTACTAAGATGGCAGTGTAATTTATGACTAGACATGGTGTCAGGTTTATGTAACTAGACCTTCTAATAGTGTAAATTTATGTTGAGTTCATTTTAATGTCTTCTAGGTCGAACCAGACACATTTCCAGAGTTGGTTCTCTAAAAAAAAAAAAAAAATGTTTCACACAAATATTCCAGGGTGAAATACAGGAGACTTTACTGCTTTACTCCCAAACCTTGATGAGAGACACACTTTCTGTAAAGCTTGCAACACTCAATTCTTTTATAACAAGACAATTTAAAGTTGTAGCTGAGGGTTTCAGGGGCATTATTCATCATATTTACAAAACCGGCATTGCTAAAGAATATTGTGTTAATTATAATATTGTAATAGTGTTGATATTCTCAGTACTGACAGCTGCCCCAATCTGCACCCATCTCTTGTTTATTGGGTTGCTTTAGAATCTTTCTCACTGTATTTTCTGCCTTTTTCACAGTCTGTGCGTTTAGGAAGATCGAGCAAAGAATACAATGTCTAGCAGATAGCTCTTGAAGGTACTTCCAAGTTACATGTGTTTTAGTCCCAATACAGCTTTAAAGTGTAAATTTATCTTTTTTCAGATGGGATTCTAAAGCGGAAGAGGAACAATTACAGGTTAGTTTCGGGCTGAGAAATTGTAAGTGCAAGACCTGACTGTCTTCAGTGCTCCCAATGAGCTTAATGGATAGATTAATACATTTTGATCCATATTTTGATCACTTGACATACATTTTTGAGTTGTTCTGCAATGTAACCTCTTTGGAATTAAAAGCACTTTTAAGCTTAAAGTGTTATGAAACAAATCTGCAGGCAAGTCCTGATACCAGTTTAGAAGAGTTTTTGGAGGAGCTGGATGCTCTTTGTCATCCTGAGGCGGACGGGAATACACCAGACACAGAGACTCGGGATGGATTCCAAATGGATGTTTGTGCAGATATGAAGACAGAGAGTCCGCATAATTCTACAGATTCAGCAAACACGGAACCATGCAGTTCTAAAAGCACGGAGAAGAAGGTACGTTTTTCAGAAGACCTCATTCAGGGAGCTCATGAGAAGAACTCTAACACTGGCACAACTGAGACCAAGGCAAGTTTATTAAAGAACACATCGCAGGCCAAAACAGCCTTGGAGCACAACCAGGACAGCATCAAAAATACCCAGGAGCAAGAGGGTACAGGCAAGCTTCTCACAGACGTCCAGACCAAATCAGCTGGCCAGGAAGATGTGCAGGAGACGAGTGTAGAAGAACCTCCAGAACCACCAGAAGGCTTCCCGAAGGAAGAACCTGAGAGTGGACATAAAGACACATCCTGTTACAGCCTCAGTTCTCAAAATGGAAGTGATGCCTCTGATTACACTGAACAAGAGCTTCTTTACCCTGTGGAGCACATGAAGAGCAGCACTTCCAGAAGCACTGGTAGGAGAGCTCGTGAAGGTTATTTAAAATGTCTACATCCATGACTGGATGGTACTATATACTGTTTGGCTTGTCTGTGAGTCTGAGAGCAGTTTTATTTATTTATTTATTTTTAACAGATTTTTCTTGGTTTTCCAGATCTTGTCTTAACTTTGACTCCTTCTGTTAAAAACTTCCATTTGTAATTATATTTTGGTCAGTAAAAATTACAAATAGCAAGAAACCTTTATAATCTTCTCTTTCTTTAGAGTCAGTTACCAGTTGAGCACAACACCCTGAGAGGTTTGAAAGGTTATAAGTTCTAAGACATCACAAAAAAATACTGTTAGATCAGCTGAAATAATGCTCAGGTTTTTGCACAAATGTTATTTTAGTTAATGTATTAATTAAGCAAATAGACACATTTAGGGCCCTATTTATTTTGTTTTGCAGCAAAACATCAAATTTGACCAGAGGTATCCAAACCTTTTGTATTAAACTATAATTATATGCACATTGTCAGTATTCTGGAACCATGGTCTAAAATAAGATCATTTGTGAACTTTCTCTTACAGAAGAGCTGATTGATTCTAGTCTCTCAGTCTTGAGTTTGGAATCTAAAGAAGCTCTTCCAGACCACAACACTAGCACTGATAAGGTAAGATTTTAAAGGCCATCATTAATAAAATAAACCAATAGATAAAATTAGACTCAAAAAAATGAATGTGCACATCAGTTATATTAGGTAGGCTCTTTCAGACGATGGTATCTTTTTGGAGTTGCATCTCAGACATTAACCCTTCTTCTCAGTATGGGCAAGGTATAGTTTCAAATACAAGTTGGTCATTTTCTTTTAATGAGCAGTGAGGAGGACGGATTTACTGAACCCCTGGTTGCATGCTGATGAGAATTAGTTATTTGATTTGCAAATTTGAAGTGGCTCTGCCTTGTGTGACTGAGCGGCTCACTGAAGCTCCATTAGTGGGTTCAAGTGATTCAGCAAGAGGTTTAAAAGTGGCACTGTACTTGTTCATTGGCCCACTTCATACAGCATAAAAGGCTCCGCTCCATCAGCATCATGTTTTATGCGCTACGACCTGAAAGTACCAGGAGATATCTATTGGTAGCCTCATTTTTAGATTTACCACCCAGGAGATTGTTCTTGCCACCAGTGCAGGAATTTATTGTGTTAATTTGACAACACCTTTGATTCATTTTCAATGAGTTTAGTATACATTTTAAAGTTAAAGGCTTGCCTTATTTGATGAATGCCTTTTTCCAACATGTTTATTGTGAATATACAGTGACATTGCTTGTGATGGGTTAGGGTATAATCCAGAGATCCACAATTTATTCTCTCCTGCTTGCCCACTGCTTGTTCTACATTGTGGTACTTGGGTTCATGCTAGCGTGTATAGGAACACATAAGCTTGTAAGTGCCATTGAACATTACTGAAACCTGGTTGTACTTGAGGAATGTGACTGTGCATCTTTTGTTCTTTCATAGACAGAATATATAAATACACACACACACTGATCAGGGGTCAGCATGGGCTCCCCAATTGTCCTTCCTTGGATCACTTTTGGTAGCTACTGCCAGCTGCGTACCAGGCATACCCCTAAAGACCTGCTGGAAATGTTCTGACCCAGACGTCTATCCATCCTGCTTTGGCCCTTGTCAAAGTTGGTCAGATTCTTACCATTGCCCATTTTCCTACTTTTATCACTTCAGCTTCAAGAACTGACTGTTTACCTGCTACCTTATATATAACAGGCCTTGACTGGTGCCATTATAATGACACATAATATTCACCTGTCAGTGATTTGAATACTGTGGCTGGGGGAGGGGGGTGTTATGTCATCTCCAAAGGTTTCTTATAGCCAGCTAACAGTCTTTCTTTTCTTGCTCTTGTCATATTTTAAAATGATTATTAATAATGTTCTGTAATTATTTTAGAAATGTATAATTACATGTTTTGCAGAATAATGATTATTTAGTTCTTCACCATATCTGTGAAAATATTTGTCAATGCACTGAGAAGTGGATCATGAAAAGAAAATCAATCACGAAACCAAGGACAAAACAATCCATGTATCATAAATTCACATGTAATGAGGTGGTAACCCAGGCTCTTAACATCCATTATGGCATGAGAATAGTGTCTGGTTGGGAAGTAGCATTTGAGAGGGAAATGTAATCCTGAGGGAGAAGTGGGAGTGAGAGCACATGACTGTTAAAGCAAGGGGAGTGGGAATAGAGATGAGAAGATAAGCAGACGGGCCCAGAAGAGCCTTGAGGCTAGCTAGCCTGATGTGTTCTTATGTCTCTTGACTGTTTGATACTACACACAGACTACTATTTGTCATTCAGAGTGAGAGTAGCTAGTGCTGTACTAGTACTGAGAGTTTTTAAAACACTGGACCTGTGTACTCCCTTTAGCTATTTACAAGTCTACAGCATAGAGTTGAATTGAATGGCAAGATTATGTAATAAAGCATTAAACCAGAAGAGCCATTAAAACTGCAGTAGGTAAGATTGAGAAGAGAACAGCTTTAGCTAAAAAAATTGAATGAATAAAACCTCCATGTTACTTAAAGTAAGCCATCATGTTTAAACTACTAAAACTCCTTAAAAAATAAAAAATAAAATAAATAAAAATAAAAAAAGACTACTGCCCTACAGGAAAGCAAAGCAGGGCAAATTTGTTTGCATTTATTTTTGGTATTTGTACTACACAAGGACAACTCAAAATACTTTACATAAGTAAGGAAGAAGTTCATGGATAGCAACATAACTTCACACATTGTTAATGTGGGTTATTTCTGTCAACATCTGTTACAGGATTGGGTTGGATGTTCTTTTTTTTTTTTTTTTGCTCCTACATGCAGTCCAGCATTTCTACTAATATTGGCCTGGTACTAATAGTTGACATCGGATTGACACTATCCCTAACCATAATTATCTGCTTACGGTTTACAAGCTACAAGTATCATTGCAGGCAAACTGAGTTGTTAAATTGATTAACCTTTTCCTCTGACACCAACAGCCATACAAAAGGTTGTCCTTCAAACTGAGCTTTTAAAGTCCTGTTGATTGTTTTTGGTCATTTGTAAACCTGTAATATGTTTTGTGACCTAATGTTTTGTTCTTTTTTCCCTTTCCTCCATCCAGGCCAGAGAGAATGGAAAAGTAGTTTAGACAGAGCCTTCCTCCATATTCATGCCTGGATCGAGACTTAAGATTGCAACCAAAACAAGCAAAAGGCTGAACTGCTTTTTGCCTGTTTTAGCTTATTCCAACTCCAAGAATGGTTCTGGGTGGAACTAATACAAAATTAGCACAGCAGTTGTTACTGTATTTAACTCTTTGCTAATTCATAGGTCATAGAGGTAATCTGAAACTGTGTGTTTTCACTGAGAACGGTTGATAACAAAGGACAAAAGAAAGAGGGTAATGAAAGTAATGGTATGATTTATGACTTGAAATGATTTTTCAATACTTTTGGAGGTAAATAGACTGGTTTACTTTCTTGTAAATGATTACAGCTAAACATTAACATTAGCCTGGGTTCTGTGGTTTGATGACATTTTAAGGAATTTAGGCTAAAAGCACTATACAGCATATTGAATGTCTAACTTAAGCTTTTGTTTTTATGGAGTTCTTTGCAAACTGTATGTTCAACTGAGAGAAGAAATTACTTTAAAATGCACAAAATAAGCAGCTTACAAATTGACCCCCAATTGAACACATGGACTATATGCATGGTCCTATATGCAAGTTGCATAGATGCAAACACTCTGATTTGAAACCTACAAAGGAAATAAGTCATTTGATACTGAATGGAAGCCTTCTCATTTTCCATTAGAGACAATATTTATTTTTGTAAAAACATGTTTTTGGACTTGATGAAGTGGAATATGGGAGTGAAGTCAGTTTAAGCAATGTTTACTGCTTTAAGATACGTTTATAAGCACTTTATTTTGTATGAATGTCAATTATTTAAAATGTTACAGCTGATGAATTTTCATTTGATACACTGTATGATACACACCCCTTTAAGAAGGCTTTTGACAGCTAACATTTTTCTTCAGAATGTAGTTGCTTCAACAGAATCTTGTTTTTGTTTTTTGGGGTTTTTTTTGGTAACCTTCTGAAATAGGCCTGGAAGGATACATTTGGAATAATTGGCTTGATTAGGCTTAATTGGCTTGATTAGGCTAAATGTAGGGAAAAAAAAGAACTTGATGCATTTTTCATATTTATTTGATGTATATCAGTATAAAACACAGATGGCCTAAAATACCAACATCTAGAATCCGTTATCTTCATGTTCTCATTTTTTTACATAAGCCCTGATTTGGGTCCACCATCAGTGTTTCAGTACAACAGTGTATTGTTACAGGCCTATTCTGACCATTTCAGTGTTCGTAAAACTATTAGTAAAGCTTTTAATATGTGTATTGAATTAAGTTTGAGCATGGAGTAAATGGCTAATTTATTATTTAGTTTTTTTTTATCTTGCTATAATTAATAACATTGCCACTGTCACTTTGTGTCCATCGGGATCTGAAACAAATCTTGTGTACTTCGTATTAAAGAGACCTTGGCTGACGTCTGTGCTTGATCTCATTTATTTATAGAAATATTCATTACAACAGTATTTTGTATGTCATTTTTATGCTTTGGGATTTTGTTTCTTTTGTTATTGTTCCCTGTGATCATCAGCTGTTTCAGGAGTCAGAATTAAGACATCACTGCGATAGAGGCTTAAAACACACAAAAATGTAAATTTCCTTGACATTGTTTCCACAACCTCAATGAAACCGAATGAATGTAAAGTGTATGCATAATTTAGAAGAATTCAGTGCAGAGTTACTTTGGATTAAGTACATCATGTTAACTAATGAGCAAGTCATGGTTGAATTGAATGGCAAGCAAGGTAAATAAATCAAGCATTAAGGCATATTTTATATATTAAAAATAAATATATTTTTGCAAACTATACTTCCAGTGCTCTAAAGTAGGGGTGTCGAACTCTGGTCCTGGAGGGCCGTGGTCCAGCATGTTTTGGTGATTTCCCCTGCTCAGAAACACCTGGTTCACCTCACCAGTTAACTGTCAGGTTTAGTGAATGTGTTTGAGGAGAAACACCACCAAACTGTTCTGGACACCGACCCTCCAGGACCAAAGCTTGACACCCCTGCTCTAAAGATACATTTTGATTATGTACTAAATGTATTCAAAAATATAAACAAAGATGTTTTTTAAAAAAACTAAATTGATAGGATGGAAATATTCAAATGTTTTAGGTACAAGTTAGTAACCTGAGTGTTTTGGGGAGGGGTTTTTTTGGCTTTGAGATGTCTTTAATAAGAAGAAATTATTTTTTTGATCAGTGTTCTGGTTTAGTTTTGACCCATTCCTCTTGTCAAACCTTCAGTTCCCAATGGCTATGAGGGCCCTTATGGACTCTCCATTTCATAATCCTTAATTTTTCAGTGGGATTAACGTCGAGATTGGCTCATCCATGCGATCCCAGCCATGGTACTGGACCCTGCTGCACTGGACATTTTTGTTAAACAAAGGAGGAAACCATGTGTTGTCGCTTTGGCTGTATATTTGTTGGGTTGAAATGTCCATCTCTTTCTTAGCTGATGAGATTGAATTATTCTTGAACATCTCCCAGGATGTTGCTCTTTTCAAGTCTCCTTTGTTGGCTTGTAATGCTCCAGCACTGTTTGCAGAGAAGTAGCATTTTATGATACTCCCACCGCCATACTTTAGGTAAGGTATTCTTTCTCCAAGCATGACTTTGTTTTGCCTGAGGGTATTATTCCAAAACAGTCTTGGTTTGTCTACTAACTTGTGTCAAGTTTACACATACAGATGAATTTCTTTTTTGAGTTTTGCTTGGGTGTGTAGAAATGGAGATGACTGGAGTTCAGTTAATTGCTTATGGAAACTGTTTTAACTTTCAAGTCCCGCAACTCTTTGTGGTTGCTGGGTTTACTCTTATCTTCCATATCATTAGTCTGTAAAGACATTTTGTATGGCACCCTGTCCAGGCACAGTTGGTTATAAATCTGTGAACTTATCAAGCCAGTTGTAGGAATGTTAAAGATCTCTGTTAGGGTTCTTTTGGGGTTTTATTTCCATGTGAATGTTAATAATGCTGTCCCTATGTAGCTCCTTGTATTTTTATTCTACGGTATTATCTTGTATTATAAATATCAGTATTATAACTTTTTTTTTTTTTTTACCTGAATATATACATTGTGTGTAAATGTATATAGAAGCTATATATTTATATGATATACTGAAAGATTATTAAATAACAAAAACTGGGGTGCCTAAATACATTTCCCCTTAGTGTATAAACTGCATCAGGTTTATGGATGGTGGAAGGGTGTGGTTTTTCAGTGTTCTCACGTTTTGTGTCCCCCCTTCATGACCTCATATGCCATGCATCATCATGTATACCACAGTGAATAACAGATGTAAAAGTCTTAGGAGCAACAAAATACATGCATTCTGAACTAGCAAAGAAGTTCAGAGCAGTCTGAAGAGGATAGAAGTCCACAGGTCCAAATCCGGTGGACAAATTAATTGACATCAATTGAAGTGATTCCATAGCTTCAATACCTGTCTTGTTTTGTGACTTCCTTCCTAAGGAAAGAATTAGATCAAATTACTTCAGCCCACCATCAGGCTGGTTTCGAAACATTCATGGTGCCCACACCCCACTGGCCTAATAATATGGAATAGGAATATGCAAAACAGGAGTTTGACAAGAATCAATATTTAATTAAAAAAGTAAAGAGCTCCTCTCCGTGCTTTTTTTTTTAGACAAATGATATAAAATGTGTTTTACTTCATGTTGGGGTCCTAAGTAGCTGCTTATTCTGGTTATATCAGCATACCATCTTTGCCAGCAGCGTTAGTACATGACCAGTAATGACCGCCACTCATTTATGAGTGCAAGGTAACAAGTGAGAGGTGGTTGCTATGAATTAGAATTGCACCAGCGAGAAAGATCACAGCATGGCGCTTAATGTATTCCAGAAGAAAATAAAACCTGGACACATAGATGTTGTTGAAAAACGGATGCCTGCTGCCTAGCACTGGCTGCGTTAAGGGAGCCTTCATTTGGGATTAGTTTCTTATTAATCTTGAATCATCCCTCCCTCAGGCCTGCTGCTCTGGAAATGGCTCCCTTCACCAACTGAATGGAGCTTTCCCTTCTGTTACTCTTTTAATTACATTTTCCAAAATGCTCTCTCTGGGGTAGCCACATCCTCTTGGGAGTTTCGGTGTTCCACAGCAAGGTCTCCAGGTCATGTGACTGGATGCATGTTAACTTCATCATCCCTATGGCTGAATTTGGGAACCACTGCACTTGGATTTTCGCATATTTCATTGTATTTGTACGTATCATCTCTAATCAAACATTGTCTGCCATTGATGGAAATGACGTTACCTGACAATGCCTCACATTGCTGAATCACACATCGATAGACTCAAAATTTAAAAAATGTTTGGGCTAGACTTTTTGCTGCTGATCTGTGGCAGTGACCTCACCTGGTCCAGTCGCCACTCATCCATGATTTTTCGGGATCATGCTGGATTTTGGTTGATGAATTCCAAAGAGGATTAAGGAAGTGTAACATGGTGTGCTTGTTCAGGCAGGGGACCACTGACAACAGTTCTGTTGTCTGTAACAGTAGATTGTTGTGTTTGTGTGCGATGTCTTTAATTTAACATGCAGTACTGAATTAACCATATACCAGGTGGGTTCAAATCAAATGCATTTTCTAAGTGTACAAAGGGATGTCAGCACTACTATCAACAAAATAATTGCAACTGAATGTAACTAGTGGAGTAACAGAAGAAAAAAA
The DNA here is from genome assembly GCA_037577275.1 of Bryconaethiops microstoma. Lineage (NCBI taxonomy): Eukaryota > Metazoa > Chordata > Actinopteri > Characiformes > Alestidae > Bryconaethiops > Bryconaethiops microstoma. The sequence continues at coordinate 12,823 of JBBJLS010118246.1, forward strand.
GAAAGAGGCTTATCCACTGGGGAATTTATTTATCTTTAATATCAGATTTCCTCATCTATCCCCAGATTTCAGTTCAGCAAGCTTTTGTAAAACATACTTATTCTTTCTCGGTTTCTTTACATTTGTAGGCCTTTCACCATATTCCAGTACACAGGCATATAGAAACACACTATATAATATTGATCACTTTTAGATACCATGACTGTGCCTTACCATTAATCCCATTCTCATGGCTGTTTAGGAGGTTCGGAGATCCAGGACTGCATTTGAATTGCCAAGATCTTCTATAATCAATACTGTACCAATGTCCTGACCCTTAGGCCTGAATGTGGTGACCATAACCCACACTGATCTGTTCTGTAAAGCGTGATCTCTTTAGTGTTCTTTCAGCCACACATAGAAACCCCTTGGGCCCTAAGAGTATTATTCAGTTCATATTAAACCCTATAGTTCAGTATGAATTGTAAGGACAGTTTTCTATGACCATTGTCAGCAGAAAACTGGAACTCTGCTTTTTATAATGGATATGGTTCCAGTCGTAAAGATTCAAATTTTATGGTTTTTGGTACCTGTTTGAAATTGGTCCCTAATGGGGGTATTCTTTTCTGTCTTTGGTAACAGTGAATTCTTTACTTGTCCAGATAAAATCACCGAGCACATGACCAGTAATATTACTTGCGTGTAAACCTGAACGGTATGTTGATGTTTGCAATTTTCAGAAATGTATTACTAATGTATTACATTGTACACTACATCACTAAGGTGCAAATGCTATTAATAAGTTAACTAACACAAGAAAACATTTAAAATGGCTTTACACATCTGCGTAAACGTAGACATTGCGTGTGCTAAGAACAGAATAGCTTTTCATGTCAGGTAATAAACTAAGCTTAGAAACAAAATAGCTAATTAACCATATTAGATGCTTTAGATTGGCATAAGATGACTCAATTGTGTATCATGGTAATTATAACGGTTCCATCTGTCTCAGGCTTGAAAATACACTAGAACTAGATTTTTTTAAGGTTCTGATTTTGAATGTGCAGTCTTAGACACCCCAAATTATTGATAACTACCATGAAAATAATTCAAGTGGGCACACTTGAAATGTGGGCACACATAAGGGTTTAAGGGGTTAAACAGCTTTTTAATTAATAGTCGTCACTGGGTAGCTGTTTTCTTGTGTTTCCATGACATTAAATAATACAAAACTGGATCAGCTGCACCTGAACCCACATTCAGGCCTTTCATAAGAGCTCTTATCCAGGATGTCGTTTGGTTCCTGGATGGTGGTGGCCTAGTGGGTAGGATACTTGCCTCTGGACCAAGCGGCCATGGGTTCGAATCCTACCTTCAACATTCCACCGCTGGGTTCCCTTATCCCCAAGATCCTCCAGGGAGACCGTCCCCTGTCGTTAGGGAATGGAAGTCGCTTTGGATAAAAGCCGTAAATGTAATGTAAATGATTCAGTACATATAATTGCATTGATAAGGATGTAAATTTTTATGTACACAGTCATTGGCCACAGACCACCTGGCCAGTGTAGGCCTACAGTTAGCGCACCAGCTAATTCTTGTTGAGTTTCGGACCACAGAACCACTGTCTGCTGGAAATTTTCTGGGTGGCGGACCACTCCACTGACACCACTGTGTTTATAACAACAGAGCTGCTGTCTGTTAGTGTCTGTGTAGAAGCCCTGTATAAAAAAGCTATAAGGCAGGGGGAGTTCATAAGGGGCCCAGTTAGTGGAAGCACAAAGCAGGGTCTTCTGATGGACACTGAATGTTTAGACATTAAACTTGCATGCAGTACCTATGAAACAAGAAAGGGGGTGATTATTACAGAGAAACTTGTTTCTCACATTATTACCTTTTAGCCACTATCACCTGCAAAGAGAATTCCATCTGTGTTTACAGGCCCACACTTCCAACAGTACAGGCCTTTGGCAGTGGCCTTTCTGCTTCAGCACTCTCCGGACTTTTAAATGTCTCTTGGAGCCTTTTGCTGCAGTATGTTGTAAAATGGCTCCAGAGTCTCCTGACGCATAGCACATTATATCAGCTGCACCTGCGCCCCGCTCTGACACCATGAACTCCATCAGAGACACACAGCGCAGGGCAGCTGCTTCAAAGTCGTCATTTCTGCTGTTAGCTGAGAAAGGAGTCAACTTAGGTAACACAAAGTTGTGTGTGTGTGTGGAGGGGAGAGTGTGTGTGGATAAATTTTTTTACCTCCCCCACTGGTCCCAGTTTTGTCTCAGTTGCTCAGTAGAATTTCTCATGCAGCTTTAAGTGTGTTCTCTGAAGCTCAAAGCTCACTATAACATTAGGCCATAACCCTCATTTTCTCTCTGCCATTTTTAAAGCTGTGTTTGCAGTTTTTTTTAGTGGTTCAGTCCTAGTTCAGCGGTTCTCATTCCTGGTCATAGAATACTCTTGCCCTGCATATCTTTTTCTCCTCTAACACACCTGATACATCTAAGCAACGCTTTGGATGGTATAGTACAGTACATTTACAAATGTATCATCACACATTTTCACTTCCACAAATGAAGACCTTTCCTAATTTTAGTCAAACTTCTTGCTGGAAGACCAGGACTCTAGATTTTGTCACATAAAACCAACCGCAGAGTGAAAGGTAGATCAGATGTTGAGGCTTCATTGTTGTTGCCCTTGCTTGTGTATACTGTTAACACTAGTGTCCTTTGAGAAATCATGTGACCACCACAAGCCTCCAGCAAACCCCACCTACCCTCAGGGGTTTAAGGGTGCTTGAGCAGTGTGTATGGATAGTTTGGATAGTCTGGATTTAGACAGTTAACTGTACTGTGCCATAAAACACTGCCCAATGGAAAGGCCCCAAAACAAAGAAAAGGAATTATTATTATTGTTTTGTTGTTATTTAAATGGAATGACAGAATTATATGATCATTCACATAATTATTTACAATAGGAATTATTTTTTCATTCTGTATTAAGGTTGAATCTGCATTTAGAAACAAGATGGGTTTTTTCCTGTTCACAAAAGAAGACAATAACATTTAATCAAATTCAAATTATAAAAACCAAATCACAAAAACTAAATCCCCATTGGGGTGGCTGGTGGCCTGGTGGTTAGGGAGTTGCCCCTGTGATCAAAAGGTTGCTCCCCGGACACCAATGTCGGCAGCCCCCTGCTTCACTGAGGTGAATGTGTTAAATACAGAGGACTCAAGTAATTTCCTCTGGGATCAATATAGTGTGGAAAATAAAACCCCTTCTTTTATGAACAGAAATAGAGTATTAATAGTTTGGAACCAGAAAAACTTCTCCAATTAGCTATGAGAAATAATACTGTTGAAATTTTATCAAGCTTTTGTCATCGCCACTGTTATCCGTGCCTTCCACACTCTTAAATATCAAATTGCCATAGAAAAAACACTGCTGTTTATATAACTCTTCAATTAAGTGTTTTAAGTAGATTTTTTAAAGAGAACTATCAAGTGAATGTCTTAGGAAAGCTAACCCCCTTTTTGGCACATTATTTTAAGAATGGCTGAAGAATTTAAATGGATGTGTTATAGCATCCATTTAAAGAGTGTTGAGAACATGTTTCTTCATCAGGAACATCTTGCTCTCAAATACATTTAATCAGTTCAAACATGCTGGACCAGTCAGAATGGTTCTTGAATCTTGACTATTGCATCTTGTGCCTATCCAGTCTTAAAAATGCTAATGCAAATTCAAGCTAAAGAGTTGAAGCTGCTAAGAAATCAGAGGAGAGGAAATATGAATCATTTTGCACTAATCAGTTCTCTTTCTTCATCATGAGGCGGACTGAAAGACTGAATGAAAGAAGCCCCCTGGGACACAGACACCTTGTTTATAAGAAGCAGCTTCCTGCTAGTTACCGTATACCAAACATAAGGACGAAGTAAACAACGCCGGTCCATGAGTGTTTAGTTATTAGCTCTTAATTTAAATACACACACACACAAAAAAAACTTCTTCACAAATCCACACATATTCTCTCTTTTTCTGTCTGTGTGTCCTCTGCCCCTTTCCATTACTCCATGACTGTTTCTCCCACTCCCTCTCCATTTCTCTCTCTTACCCTTCTATCGCTCCATCTCTCTGTGTCCCTCTCTATCTCATCCTCTCTCTCTTGTTCTTTCTGTGTGTACATCAGAGCAGTGTGTATGATGAAGAGAGCTGTAAATAGAGCAGTAGCTGGATTGTGTAATGCACTTCTGTGTCCCTGTGTTTAACTTCAGTGCTCAATCGATAACCCTCCAAGCATTGGCGAGAGAGAGAGAGAGAGAGAGAGAGAGAGACAGAGTGGTGGGGGGGGAGAGGGAGAAAGAGATTGCTAGAAATGACTCAGAAGATGAACTAGCTCTCAACATTGCATCCTGATAGAGGTCCATAAACATTGTACTCCATTACCACACAAACACCCAGGGAGGTACAGGCCTACAGATTTGAGGGGGATGGCCATGAGCAGTCTAGCAAAAAAAAAAAAACACTGCTTCAGAAAGGAATCTATCTTGATCCTCAGAATTTACACAGTCTGTGCTGTTACTGTGGATCAGTCCTCTCAGGCTTAACTTAAGGTCAACAGTTAACAGACAAAGTACAAACAGCTTGTCTTGGGTTCCTCATGCAAATCACCCTTTTTTCCTTGCTCAGGCTACAGTAACCTTGATAATATCTAGAACCGGTGTTTTAACCCTTTACCAGCACTAAGTGGACAAAGTGAATTTCGAATGTAGTGTCCCACACTGATTATATAACATTACATAACCCAAGTGTTCACTTTTTCTCATCGTAAGTATCTGCCCACTGTACTTTCATCCAGTGCACCACTTCACTCATATGCAGCTTCACCAAGAAGGGTACTTCAGGCCCCCACAACAGTTCAAGCAGCTCCAACCTGCCTCTAATGCTCACTGCTTGGATTTCTCAGTTGATCTACCTTGTTCTTCAGATAACCCTTAACAATTTGAGCACTTTCAATATGTCAAAATATTTTATATCTAATACAAGACTTTTATCACAAAACATGCAAGTTGTGTTTTTTATTTTCTTACAAGGGTGTTTATTAGTCTTAATGTTGATAATATATATGTACTCAGTATACAGTATTTTTGTAAAAAGTCTTGAATTCCCATAGCTATGCAGAAAGTTCAGAGCCTGTGCCCTATATATA
>JBBJLS010118282.1:0-18007 GCA_037577275.1 Bryconaethiops microstoma
ACACACACACACACACACACACACACACACACACACACACACACACACACACACACACACACACACACACACTTATCCTCTTATGTCTTCTGCACAAGGTACTTAAATACTCGCCTTTTTACTATGTCAGTGAAGTTTATCACTTTATAGTGGGTTATGATGTGCTCGTAAATATAAATATAAAATATAAATATAAATACATACATATATAAACGTAAATGTGTACATATATTTTTGGGGGCTATGGGGAAAAATATGCCCTACACTTTGGCCTTCTAAGCTTTGCTAAGAATGGAATATAATGTTTATTGTATTTGTAAGAAATACATTGAAAAAGCAATGGAAATAGTATGCCTATATGTAAAAACCTTACAGGTAAATGGCTGTTAACAGTTAGTGAGAATGTAACCAATGGAATTTTTTTCTTTTATATGGGCCTTCATTCTCTTTCAAACATGTCTTAGTATTTTTAATAGAACACACTATTAATGATAAAAACATCTAGCCATCTAAAGTGTCAGGAGGTGATTAGGCTAAACTCACAAGCCTGCTTACAAGTCACACATTGAATGTTGCATTTTTCTGTCTTATTTTTGAGAATATAATTTCAAACATGATGTCACAGGAATGATGCACTGATCTGGTCTGTAAGTGGAGCATGTATTAGGGTGTGATTCCTGAGCTAAGCAAGCATCCATAAATATGATAAAGAGGAGCACCTCCCTACTGTGTGTAGATAGCATGTCCTCAGCTGTTCACTGAGAGAGGAATCTCTGTCACATGCCCTCTCTCAGAGAAGGAGAGGGTGCCAAGGTAAAATACTAAAGAGAGAGAGAGTGGGAAGGAAGGAGTGAAAGAGTGGGTGTGAGAAAGAAAGAGCGAGGAAAGAAGTCTGGTTTAGTATAGTAGAAGAGAATAAATAGAGAATCTGCGTGAATAAGATTAAGTGGTGAGAGTTGCACTTGCTTTTGCTTTCTTTGTCTCAACATGGTCTCAGGATTGCAAATTCACAATGTCTCAAAAAACAGTCAGGTCCATAAATTTTGGGACATCGACACAATTCTAATCCTTTTGGCTCTATGCACCACCACAATGGATTTGACATTAAATGAACAAAATGTGCTTTAACTGCAGACTTTCAGCTTTAATTTGAGGGTGTTTACATACAAATCAGGTGAACGGTGTAGGAATTACAACAGTTTGTGTACGTGCCTCCCACTTTTTAAGGGACCAAAAGTAATGGGACAAATTAACAATCATAAATCAAACTTTCACTTTTTAATACTTGGTTGCAAATCCTTTGCAGTCAATTACAGCCTGAAGTCTGGAATGCATAGACATCACCAGACGCTGGGTTACATCCCTGGTGATGCTCTGCCAGGCCTCTACTGCAACTGTCTTCAGTTCCTGCTTGTTCTTGGGGCATTTTCCCTTCAGTTTTGTCTTCAGCAAGTGAAATGCATGCTCAATCGGATTCAGGTCAGGTGATTGACTTGGCCATTGCATAACATTCCACTTCTTTGCCTTAAAAAACTCTTATCTGCTCATATTCAAGCATTTGGCTAAATATGAGCAGATAATATTGCCCGAAACACTTCAGAATTCATCCTGCTGATTTTGTCAGCAGTCACACCACCACCATGCTTCACTGATGAGGTGGTATGTTTTGGATCTTGAGCAGTTCCTTTCCTTCTCCATACTTTTCTTCCCATCACTCTGGTACAAGTTGATATTTGTCTCATCTGTCCATAGGATGTTGTTCCAGAACTGTAAAGACTTTTAGACGTTCAGTTGATTTGGCCACACCTAATGTTTCTGTTATCTCTCTGATTGGTTTGTTTTTATTTTTCAGCCTAATGATGGCATGCTTCACTGATAGTGGCAGCTCTTTGGATCTCATATTGAGAGTTGACAGCAACAGATTCCAAATGCAAACAGCAAATTTTAAATGAACTCTAGACCTTTTATCTGCTCATTGTAAATAAGATAATGAGGGAAAACACACACCTGTAATCAAATCCTGTTGTCCCAACAGTATTGGGACAAAACAATGCAATCATTAGGAGATGTGTCCCAATACTTGTTTACTATATGTTATGGACAACGACTGGATCTGTAGCACAATTCACGAAGCTCAGCTCAGCTCTCTGGTGCTCTTTATGCGTGTGGCAGCTGAGGGCAGTGGTGCTAAAAGCTGATTCTCCTGGCCTGCCGGCAGTAGTCAGTGTCGCATTTCCAGCTGCTCCTCTTCTGATCAGACAGACAGCAGCGTTTCTGCTTGTGTGCGTGTTTTGTGTATCATTATTATTATTTCTATATTACTCCACGATGTCAGACGCCTACAGACCTTCTCCTAGCCTTGTGGTGTTCTCTTGGAAAGGGAGGACTCTCTGTTTTTTGGCTTGAAGACTCCAAACACACAAAAGTATAGCACGTTTTGCTGTTTCTCTCTCGACCTCTCCGCCGTGCCGTGGGCTCTCCAGGAGCACTGGATTGAACCTCCCTGCCTTCAACATGACTTAACTCTGCTCGGAGATGTTCCTTACACCGTCTTGTCTGAGTTGCCAGCACAGGTTGACCGGTACGTGTTTTAAATATTATGTTTTTTGTCCTGAAAGAAGCTCCTCTCTGCGTCTCTGTTGTTGCTGGGCTAGCACAGACTGCTAACTTGCTAACTATTTATGGTCACTCTTGTATTTAATGTAATTTCTAGCGTGGTGTTTTTAGTTAGACGCACACATCAGTCTTTTTGAAAGCCATAAGTCTTTGCTAGATGGCTCTGTGTTGTCAGTTGACAGGCTAACGGGATTTCTGTTGAAGTTGCCTTCTTGTTCGAGGCTCCGTTCCACCTTAAGTGGCGCAGCAGTTCAATACAGGCTACTCCAGATGGACAAAAATAACGGGACACACCTGGTTTCCCAGGGTTTGGGACTCTAGACCGCTTACTTCCAGTGAAGGGCAATATTATTGCTTAAGAGTAGCAGGACATTTTGGACATCATGCCTTCAACTTTGTGTACACAGAGGAATGCCCTTTTCTATTCGACCATGACTGTCTCCCGGTGAACAAAGCAAGGTCCCTAAAGACATGGTTGGATGAGTTCGGTGTGGCCCACACAGAGCCCTGACCTCAACTCCATCCAAAATAAACTGGAACGGAGATTGGGAGTCAGGCCTTCTTGTCCAACATCAATGTCTGACCTCATAAATGCTCTACAGAAAGAATGGGCACAAATTCTCACATCAATACTCCAAAATCTTGCCTTCCAAGAAGAGTGGAAGCTGTTATAGTTGCAAAAGGGGGATCAACTGCATATTAAAGGCATGTATTTGAATGCAGTGTCATTAAAGTCCGTGTTGGTGTAATGGTCAGGCGTCCCAATACTTTTGTCCATATAGTGAAATAGCACAATTTAAGATGGAGTGGAGAAGTCGAACATGAAGGCAATTTCAGCTTCATTTGGTGTGTTGCTGGTGAGTTATCTAATGTCAACATAGGTACATGAAAGTGAATAAATTAAGCTAGTCTTTATCATCAGGCTTAGTTTGTTAGGGTACTTATACTGGAGATATAAAATACAGACCATCAGTGGTGCTGTCAGTGACCCATGTGTCACTAAGGATGTTTGGACTTCCACGTAGAGATGCAACCACATGAGAATTTAAATGTTTTAATAGTTTAATGTACATATCTGCCAGTGAATCCATTTAAATCTTTTTAAAATTGACACTAAAGCCATCCAAATTTGCATTACAGACAAATGTGTTATTACAAATAAATAAACATTTTTGTACTGTAGTCCAGTGTCACCTACTCCTTCTTCTCGTTTGGGGTACAATAAATGATATAAAATACTGATTTGAAATATTTTTCAAGTCTAAACATCTGATGCCAGTATGTCTTTTTAAAGCAGCACCTGTATAGTTCTAATATTATTATGTGTAACCACTTCCAAACCACATACTAGTAAATAATTATTTGCCTGCATCAGTTTTTATAATTTTTCATGCTACAGGCTGGGATTGGACATTATGTTACTACATACATATTGTCTTGTTATTGTGATAAAGCAGTAAGTCACAATAGGCTGTACATTACAGTGATTTTATTGTAGTTAACGGTATTCTTACGCATGGTGTGAAGTGGGTCCATACTCCTTACGTAGTGCTCTATTGTAGAAATTAAAACATTTGCTATGACACCCAAACAGAATATAATTTGTCTAACAAAGTGCTGTTTGGGATTCAGGAACCTGTACACAGACAAATGCGATTTGCTTGTACAAGACAAAGCTTCATAACTTAAATTGCACTTCTGAGCTGGGTTTATCCTGGGTTTACTACTGTTTAGTTAAAATATAACGCTTGAAAGCTATTGTTAGATAGATTTCCCTTAAAAAGTAGTAAACACAGGGTTAACACAGCTAAGAAGGTTCTATATAAGGTGCAATGTAAGTTAAGGAGTTCTGTCTTGTAATTTGTTAAGTTTGTCCAGTATGGAGCTGTGCATAAGTTCCTAAATCCCAAATGGCTCTTTGTTAGACATATTATAGACACTTGAAACAATCTATTTACTTTTTATTTTGAAGTTCAGTAGTGAATCATATTAAATTTTATTCCCAATTTACGATTATTGGATGATAATTACTGGGGGAGCCGTTTAACCTGTTAGCTTGATATCTGTCAGTCTTTAGTCTTGCTGCTCAGTCTAATTCTAGCTAATTCTTCATCTCAGTTTAAACAAAACCTGGTTCTTACTTCACCTATCAGTTCTCTCAGTGGTCTGTGAGAATATTCCGTTTGCAGATCAGTGACTTTTTGTGACTTGGCATTAATACGGAGTTCAGTTGTGAAGTGGTCATGAGTGTGTAAATGGAGCGTACGGAGTTCTCTTTTAGAACTAGGACTTTTTTTTTTTAATAATGCATCACAATATCCACTTTATAGTAGACAGCATCAGTACATAAATCATTGAAGAACTGCTTGTTGCAATAAAAAAGGCTGAATAATTCTGTTCGGTGACATTTGTACGTAAAATTCTAATCATTTTATGTAGTTTTTGATGCCTGGTTTCAATTGTGGCACTATTGGGGTCAGTTCCAACTTTTCAAACCTCATTAAAATAAATTATGTTTGTAGCAGTTTACCTGTCAAGTCATTTAGGTACAATATTTTGTCAGATATTTTGTGGTAATATGAATAGCTTCAGTAGTCCTGCATGCATTTGATGGTTTATGCCTTTACAGGTAGACATGCTTTTGGAAGGTATCAGGATTTTACTCCTCTCTCTGAGATGTTCTCATAGTTGTATCAGGACATGTCGCCTCATGTTGGTGTATTTCACAAAGGAATCATAACCCACTTGTATTGTAGGGACTATCTTGAACCCAAAACCTGAGGGAAAGTGCGAAAGCCAGTTTAGATGTACGTTCTGAATGTCCTGTGTTACCAGTCTGTTAAAGAGAAGTTTTGGAATCAGTGGAAACCTCGTAACCTTTATTTTGACACCTCATTTATGATGGCCACAGGCCTGTTTATCTAGATTTACCCAGTTCAGGGCACAACACCCAGGAACCACAGCCAGACCCAACAAATCGATGCTGCTCTTGAGTCAAGAATGAACTCCGGATCTGAAGCTGGCTGTGGCCTCAATCATGCTGTCGATTGCTTTCTTCTGAAGGAAATTCTGCTTTTACACAGCTGATGTCCGTTTGAGGAACCAACCCTTTAGCTGGACTGTTGAAACCGCTTAGATGGCCCTAAAAAGAGAGAGAGAGAGGAAATAAAACATGAAGGCATATTCAGCCAAAAACCTCTGAGAGGAAGTCATGCATTGTTGCAGAAGGATTCTAAAACTTAGCAGTGGTGTGTGTGGTCATAGTCTGTAAGCCCACACCGTCCAGGTGTATGCTCATAGATAAACCTAAAGTGATGGGAAACAAGTGTTCAGTATAATTCAGTATAATTTTGCTTTTATTTAATATATGTCCAGTGCATGATTGAACTTTACATTCACACTCGATGTCTTGTTATGCTTATGAATAGGAACACAAAAATGTGTGTTAACGTAAATAAAGAACAAAATTGATGGGGGTAAGCATTCAGGCATAATATTAAAATATATAGATAAAGGTTGCATTAATCAAATTATGTGTAAAAAAACAAAATACCTCTTGTAATGGCTTGGTTTGGATTTTGCAAGGTCCCCTGACAAATAGGACATCTAGTTAGTGGATTCTACATTTGGGATTTCATTGGTGTTTGATATTGCTATTTGTAGTCCAAACCCATGAGTGATAAAGACATGTGTGGTTTCTCTGGTCTTAACCATATGTTTCTCCAGCTGGTTCTTAGGACAGATCTGGTCTTCAGAAGTTCTATCATCTCTCATGAGGGCCTCATGTGTGTTTCTCTGGAGTTTCACATTTGTGTTGAGGTCCTGGGGGAAGATGTGTGCTAAAACATGGCATCCGTTGTCCTGCGTTCTCAGGAAAGCTGACTAGTGCAGTAGTAAATCTGGAGACAGCTTAAAATAAACCTGCTTGCTTTCCCCTCAGTCTTTTTGCTTCTTCCAATTCTTGTCCTCCTCTCTTTACTTCTGCTTTTGTTGTTCTCACTTTGTCACACTTTGTCAGCACATTCTGTTGCCGATACACTTTATCACTTTCTCTCTCTGAGACTGGAAGTCAAATCGGTCGTGGTTAAAGAATACAAGTGTATAGTAATCGCCTGAAAAAATAAGAAAGGGGGTTCTGTAATTTCTGGAAATGTCAAAACACCTTGGTACCTAATATAGATGATATTTACTGATAACAAAGGTAGTTCAATTAGAAAGTTAGAGTTTGCTCTTAGAGCTGATTTAGCAGAAGCCTTTTTTCTAACTAAGCCTTTTCTTTCATTTGTTCAGCCCATTTGTTTTTGAATATGTTGTAACTTTTCCGTGTATCTATTTGTGGATGTTGAAAATAAATGTATGAATATCTATCAAATTTATTTTTATGTAATAAAATAATATTAGAGCTGGACAATATGTCAGTATTTTTTGGTATCTAAGTCGTAGTATTCTAGTATTATTTCTGTCACCATATAGTTGAAATTTCTGGTGGTATATATCATGGTACAGAGAGGTGAAATTTGTTTTTTCATTAGAAAGCCATTACAAAACATGAGGCCAATTTGTGTAGGTTAACAATGGCTTACAATGGCTAATAACCACATCTGACTGTGTGTGTGTGTGTGTGTGTGTGTGAGTGAGAGCATCATGCATCTTGGAAATTTGTTGATATTCTACCCAGTTTGACTTTGCACAGTGTGGCTGTAGGACTAAACATTCAGATCTTTAATAACTTCCTGTCCTGAGTATCAGGGCCAGTTAATTCTGCTGAAGTATAGTATGTGCTTCACAGCTTTGCTTTTCCTGTTTGTGTTCCACCTCAAGCTGTGTATTTGACACGTAATACAAATGGCCGGATCTGGTTTCCGACTTAACTGAAGCACCTAGCGCTGCACTTTGTAGGTCATGCTTTCATATCTTGGCCTGAACGTGCTGCAGAGTCAACACCGCTGCTTATTTTACATTGTAGCTTAGGAAACAGCAGCAGGTTTAAAGCATCTTAATGTACAGATATTAGCCTTGTTATAAACTTTTCTTTTGTGGTGTTGCTTTGAATCTCACAGCTTTTGTTGTAAAGTGCTTTTTGTTTGAGGCCACCTGTCAGGACACTGTTTGCGTTAGACTATAAACTCTTGGATGATTGCAGAGATGTTGCCAGACTATAAACCGACATACAATTTAGGCTAAAGCCACCACTGACGGCGTCTTTATGCTGTAATTATCCTCAACAGTGCCTTCCATCTAGCCTTGCATGACTTGCATATAGGGCAGTCACTATCAGTTATTTTCATAATCAAATAGTTATTTTATATCTTTAAAAAAGGCCAAACAGTAAAAAAAACCAAAACCCTTAACTAAACAGTTGCAAACCAAGCATTTGTCCCAAAGATTACAAAATACCACATATAAACTAGGAAGACTTTGATAGGACTCCATTAACATTATGTACAAACACTGTGACACAACCTGCATTTGAGTGTCCATCAGGCTCATTTTCTTACTATAGGAGAGACCAGTTGGCAGATTTAAATTATGCATTATCATGTAAATTCCCAGCCAGTCACTGGTGATTCATTAAAATGCAAACTTAAACGAAGATTCTTATTTTGAATCACGTATTTGAGTTTGTTTAATGAATCATTCGGTCTGTGCTAGAATATGAAGAACAACTGCGTGTGTGAGTGAGTTATGAGTATGTGGCCCTGTCTGCTGTTTCCTGTGTAAATGAGGGGTGTATTTCTGAGCAAGCTTTAAATAGAGATGCCTGTTTGAAGCTGACTCTCTCCACTGTTCCACTCTTTGTTAGTAGAGCCAGACACTCCGACACGTAACCAACCAATGACATTCACACACACACACACACACTAAACACAGTCAGCTCGTATTATACCATGTAGTTACTCATGCATACAACCTGATATAGGCCTATGTTATGTCTATATGTATATTGACATTATATTTATATTCATGTCTGTTAATTTTTTTTATATTTGTTGTTTAATACCTTTTTCATAAACTGTTTAATGCTTCAGTAACCTCCCTTCATATTTACACTGTTTAATATTTGCCCTGTTTAGTATTGTACTACCTATTTTTGTTATCCACCGTTTTGTCTGCTATTGGTTAATTATTGTCCATGAAACACTGTAACTAGGGAAACCTGGTTTGGTGTGTTTAGTGTTGTGTAGTGGTTATGATGAATCAGACACCGACGTCAGTATCTACCTATACATAACCATGACTACATTATTAGTCGACAAACATTGAAGTAGATGAACGGAAACAGAAGTGTTCTGTAATATTCAAATGATTCACATGGGGATATTTTAGGGTTTTCCTTGCTCCTACTCTGCACAGCCTTGGTGCTGATTCAAGATTCTGTATTGTTTATAGTTTTACAAGTACAATATGTACTAAAATGAGCACCTGCGTCGACCTGTAAGACTGTGCTATTAAGTCATTACGTAATTTGAATTGAATTGAATAGAAACTTGGAGATGCTAAAATGAGGTAGTAAAAATTACACTCCAGCTAAACAAATATTACAAATATTTGTTTATTTGGAATATATGTGTTGCTTCTGTTATTTCTGTAGTGTGATAAATGAAACAGAAGCTTGTCACGCAATTGTAAAACTGAATGGTGGGCATACTGGGTGAAGTGTGATTAAAAAATTAGTTAATTATTCAATGCATAATTGATAGATTAACCGATAATAGAGATGTGTACCGGTGCAGCATTGGAATCATATTGATATTGATCTATAATTGCTTAAAAAACTGCAGAGATGAATAGACAATTGTTACAATGCTGAAATGTTTGCATTCTTAACTCGCCACAAATCAGTGTTTTGATTGTTTGTTGCATCTTTTTTTTAATCAGCTTTAGTGTTCAGGCTGCTGCTGCTGGTACAGCAGCCCAGTAATGTACAGCTTAAGAGGCCAAATGCAGTGGTGTTAAAAAAAGAAGTGAGTGAGAAGTGGCTCCCCTTTTTGCTGATGATGTAACGTTTTGTGGTCTCCTCGTTCAGCACAGCCTGATGTCTCAGCCCAGTTCTGTTCTCTGTACTGTGTGTTTTAAACTATATAGATATAGGCTGTGTCCAGTGTGTCCTACACCACAGTGAGGCATTGTGGGGTTGGCTGGGCGCCCATAGAGAGGACTGTTGTTGTGATACAGCAACACTGACGTGTGTGTCACAGTGCTGGTCACGGTCATCTCCACACACACACACACACACACACACACACACACACACACACACACACACACACACACACACACACACACACACACACTCTTGCCCTCTCAGATTTCGTACAATTGCATGTTACTTTACTGAAAACACATTCAATATTCTTTCCTAACAAATACATTGTTAGTTCACCATTTGAGTACCTTTATTCAGAAAATGTCATTTTTAATTAATCACTTCCAAAAGCTACCTAATATAATATATGATATAATGTGGATCACCAGACAAGTGTTGGATATTTAATGAGCTATTAAGTGATGAACCAATTAACATGTGTATTTAAAGTTAAATGGCAGTCTGAAAATGTACTCTATCACCACCCAACCAGATAATAGGATGTTAGACATGCACTGTTACATATTATTTCCGTGCTTTAAAGAAAACTAGTTTTATTTAACATATTTTGATTTATATTTGGTCATTCAACATCTTTCCAGTGCATAACAAGAATAAAAATCTGCAGTTTATTAAATAAATGGAAAAGTGGTAAAAACCTGTGGTGTGCAAAGCCTCTTGACTGGTAGGCTAGAGTTACACACGCACTATATTTCTCATTATATTACTCATTCCTACCACACTAGCTCCTAGTCTTTCCTGTTGTGCAGAGACTTGACATTTGTACACAGAAGCAAAATAATTTCTGCAAATTATGGTGATCCAAAAGAAGCATCAACATATCCAGATGGAAAAACTAGTAATTCAATTACTCGATTACTAAGTTTTTTACTTTGCGATTTGAATGATGTTATGAATGTTATTATCGATACTACAGGGGGAGAAAAAACAAACTTGTGCTCATGGGACCGTCGCGCCAGTTCTCTGTGGAGGAGAGCTTCGTGACTGGCCTCATTCGATAGGTCTCGGGGAGCTGAGGGTCCCTTTAAAATTTTGCAGCGTTAAGTTTTCCCCGGCCGAGCTATGGGGCAAAATGCTCCATTTTAGCTGGCTCAGAGAACAATGTAGAGAACAATGGGGGAAGGGGGGCAAACGAGGGCTCTTTGGAAAGGTCTACCGGTATGTCAAGTTTGGCATGGCTGGTTGCTCGTCCTGTGGAGCGACGCGGCTCGGAAAGTCCGTGCTCACGGGACCGACGCAACGGTTCTGCGGGGAGGAGAGCTTCGCCACCGGCCACATTCGATAGGTCAGGGGGAGCCATGTAAAAAGGTCCGTGTAAAATTTTGCAGCGCTAGGTTGTTCCCAGGCCGAGCTACGCGGCAAAATGCTCTGTGACAGCCGGATCGGGACTCATTTAAAGGTACATGCAACTTTTTATCCCTCCGTAGAGAGTAAGGGCATGAGCCTGAGGCCTCCAAAGCCCCAAAGCTCCCCCTGACTCTCTACGGAGGAATAAAAAGCGGCACGCACCGGATGTCCCGAGCCGGCTGTCATGTAAACATTGGGTCCTCTAGGTAGCATGGGGAGGGGCTGCCCGCTGCAATGCCTGTTGAAAATTGTTGTAGCCTGCCGGCGATTTCCGTGAACCATGCAAAACTGGCATGAGGATGTTTCCCTTGCACCAGTGTCTTGTTGCGGGGTACTGTACACAAACACCGCCCAGCATTGAGCGTGGTGAATTTAGTCTTCTGTGTGAATATGTCTGTCATTTGAAAGAGAGGAAGCCTGCAACAGTAGATTTTACAAATGTGTTATGTTTGTAAAGTTATACATGTTAAGCAAATGTATATATTTGCTTTTTCTGAATTATGACTGCTTTATTAAATAATGGTCAAAATAGTGACGAAATTAGATTAATCAATAGTGACAGTCCCAGAAAGCCTAACCTTAAAACCAGCCTCAAACCTCAGTAACAAAATATGAATAAGTAAAAAACTATGCTGGCTTTTGTAATGGAAACATTGTGAAATCACAGGGTCTTTTAGTTTTCCTACGAAGTCAGAACATAGTAATATTGTAGAAATACTAACACAATTCATGAAACCTCCTGCCCTACTTTAACTTCTTAAAGACTACCTTACAGACATACGTGGTCTCTCTTTCTCCATCTCTTTCTCTCTTTCTCTGTCTCTCTCTCTCTCCCCCCCCCCCCCTCTCTCTCCTTGTCTGAATGGCTCCTCTGTCATCCCTGTTGGCTTCTCCTCTTCCTCAGCCAGACAGGCAACAAACAGAATAAAAATCCACTCTTGGCCCGCTGAGACAAGCACATCTTGTACGTCTTATAACATAAAAGTTCCTAAATGCCTCTTGGCTTGAGTGTACAATTCTAGTCCTATAGAACCTTGACATCAAAATTGTGTATCTCGTTTACAAATTTGGTTCTTTTATTTTCCTTTATTTTTAAGAGTGTGGAAAGAGTAATTCTGTTATTAGTGTGTTAACATGGATTATCTGGTTAGAACATACTGTGGAATATGCTTAGGGAGACAGAGGCATGTGTAATAGAGAGGCAGATGACCTCCTACTACAGAGTGTGTGTGTGTGTGTACTCAGTGATATCTAAAGGACCAGTAGATTAGCTGTCTTATTAACTCTTTATCAGCTCCTCACACCTTGTTAAAGACTTATTGAAGACTCAGTGTTCCTGACAAAGAACCTGCAGAATGGCAGAGCTTGTGAGAGGACAAAAGAGGAAAACAGCCTTTGTTTAGTATAAAGACTATAAACTATCAAGCTAAAGTCTTTTGATCCCCAGATGATGAACTTTAGAGTATGTGGCTTTTCAGATCTTCTTTCAGCAGCCGTGAGTGTGTGCTGTGCTCCTCCTAGTTTCCTGTGCACATTACTTTGCTCACCTGTTTTTCACACTCTCAGTGTTCCTGTTAAACCTATGCAAAGAGCAAAGAGTTTGTTTCTTATCGGGTCGTGTTTGGCCACTTCACCAATTACAGGTTTGAAGAATGTCTCTTAGAGGTGCACTCAGTTCTGCACAGAACAGCAGTGTTTTTCGTGTATACAAACACTTTTATAAAATGTAGAAATTACACAGAAATAACACTTTGCAATAAAATTAATAAATTGTCACCCAAACATTTTGCTCATTCAGATTGCAATAAATACACCAAGTATCTGTCTGAAATGCTGATCACATCTCATTATCTGTTGCTGCTTAAAATGTTTTTTAAACTCCTGACACCAAACTGTTGCCCACCTAAACTACATTCATAACCGATACTGATGTTGACAGCTTAAATATCTGCTAATGTTTATTCTTTAAAAATAAGTTTCATTAAGGAGTATTTGTACTTAACATGCAAAAAGATAAACACCACTTACAACATGACCTCGCCATGAGTGTGGGCTATTATAGGTGAGATCCCCACTTCTCAGAGATCCCCTCTTCTCTGAACCAGCATTCTATGCTGATTTTGGCCCCAAACTGATGCCTGATACCAGAATGGTGCCATCTCAATTCAAGTCAAATTTATTTATATAGTCCCTAATCATGCACAAAGTTCGTTCAGTGTGCTTTACAGGAATATAATTAAAAATAAATTTAAAAAAGTCAAAAGTAAAGTAAACACGTTAGTACATCTGTGCATAGAATATGAATAAAAGAAGATTAAAAGTGAAAATATTTAAAAGAAGGCAGAGGAGAATAGTGCGGTTTTAAGCAGCTTTTTAAAGCTACAGTTAGTCCAGATCTGAAACTGAAAGGCAGTTGGTTTCAGCAGCGAACAGCATAGTGACTTAACACCATTTCACCATGTTTAGTTTCAGCTCTTTCCACCACTAGCTGAGCAGCTCCTGTGGATCTAAGAGATCTATCAGGGATATAAACTTCAAACATATCAGAGATGTAATGTAGGTCCCATTTGAAATCAGTCCTGTCCTGAACTGGGAGCCAGTGCAAGGACCTGAGAATTGGAGTGATCTTTTCTTGGTTTTGTTGAGAACTCTGGCAGTGGCTAATTGAATTAGCAGGAGCTATCTAATGGACCCTACTCTTACTCATAACATGTTTGATTACATTCTAACATCACACAGTTAAATGTACCTGTAATCCAGACACAATGTGTGTATATGTATATGTGTACAGTAAGACTTTTTTTGTATTCACGTACTTTTTAAGAAATTTGAAATAAAATTGTGACAGTGAGGTTAATGTGCAGGATATCAGCTTTGAAGTGTGTTTGCATCCATGTTGTTTGAACCGGTTCTTGTATGCATGATTTCCCCATTTTCAAAAATAACGCTAATTATGGGTATTATGCATTCAGTGTTCTGACGAAATAAATTCTAGTGAGGATACTTCTTGTGTTACACTGGCATAATCGGTAGTTATTTATGGATTTTTCCAGCTTTTTGTAAAGCAGTGGAGGATTTTTCGAAGGAAGAAATTCATGCTTATTTGAAAATGAAGGCAAGGTGAAGATTTTTGTCCTGTTGGAGTTAAAATATGTTCTTTTTGTGGACTTGAAATTTGATTCAGCTCTTCTGAAACTGAGACTGAGAAAAGTAAATGATAGAGACTGTAAAAAGTACTTGTCAACATTGCACAACCTTAAGTAGCTCATCCACTGATTATCGAGTATTCAGCACTTTAGACTCAGCCTGGCTGGAGTAGTGGAGTCCTTTTGGTTTGGCTCTTTTTGCAATTTGAGTCAGTTTAAGGGGTGTTTTCTGTGTGACGTCTGACTGCACATGCTCTGTAAAGGTTGATCTGTCTGTGGCCTCTTTGCAGGATCCTCTCTTGCTTTTGTTATCATAGTGACACACACGGGTCCTCTAATTATGTCATCTCTGTTCCTGCCTGCAGCGGCACTGAGCTACACACACACACACACACACACACACACACACACACACACACACAGGCACGCACTCATATACTCACATGCTCTGGTTCTCAGCTTGTTGCTATGCAACCATTCTGTTCCAGAGAGAAAGGAAGTTGGGCAGCATAGTGTAGATGTTGAGTTGAGAGTGCAGTTGAACATGAATTTTTCAGCAGTGCTAAAGTTTACGCTGCCACCGCTTCCACTGATTACCTTCTTTCCTGCCCAGTTATTGTTTTAGTGATTTTCCGTTCTGTAAAGTCACTGAGATCAAAAACAGGGGTGGGAAAAGGACTATATCTTTTTTAATATTATTTTAATATATGTAATTATATTTCAGAATTAAATGTCATTATACAATGACATGTTCATGTTTATTACATTAATGTAAAGAAATAAATAGATAAAAGGAAGCTTTTGAATTTTATGTACCAAATACCAACAAACTAAATAAGTATTTGTGGAAATTGTGGGCCAGGCCTTAAGTTGTCAGTAAGTTTGTGATGTACACCAGCTTATTTCTTATTGATTTTAGACAGTTTATAATCAATTACCACTGTAACTGGATAAACTACATAGTAACGAGAAGACGATTAGATGTCTGTCCGTTATCTAGTTATACAAATTTATTATTTTACTTTTATTCTTTATTATGTTGAGTAATAAAATGTTCCTTTATTGTATAATTTGTGAATTTTCATGTGCATAAGTTATATAATAAATAAGTATCACTTTATTATTTCATCATGGTATTGATTTGGTGAGGGCTGTCGTTAAAGTTGGTGTGTAAGATAAATAAACATGAAATCACAATGTTATACCATAGTCCTTCTGTGAACTAGCCTGGACTATGTGTGATTTAACAAGAACTCTCCAGGGATTTTTCCCACATGCTGTAATGCATGAATTCTGTTGTATCTCACACTTTAAGAATGTATAACGTGGAGCAACAACTTGAGCCATTATCTCTTCATCCAGAAAAAAGCTGTGATTTCTCTGGATTATAGGCTTGCTCATCAGATTACAGATGTTCACATCAGATTACAGATGTTTTCACTATCCAGTAGTTGACTGGTATAAAGGAAGCAATTTTATCTTAGTATGATGTCAGTATCCCTCATTCATCATAGTAAGAGTTCCATGTTGACTCAGTTCTAACTTTTTTAATTTTATAGAAGAGATGTGATTTGAGTTCATAGCTGTGAGTACATAGATGTAACCTGTATTCATACATCCATACAATAACAATGTTTTTTTTGGTACAAAATGATCTATATAAACTCCTAAAACTGACAGACGCAACTCTGTTGCTCACTTTTTGATTTCCACCCTCTCTTTCTCTGGGCATCTCTTCTGCTAATAAAAACTGACCAAAGATCTATTGTGCTTTACCACTGCATTCACATGGGTTTCTGATTAATCAAGTACCACAAATATTTCTTTTTGATGAGGTCTGTCCTGCTGTTTCTGTCCTGCTCTTTTCTGCCTTGTCCCTGTTTTAGTTGCATTAGAAAGCTCTTGGAGACTGTGTCCATATGTGTGTTAGGAAATGACTGTCAGTAGAAAGCGGGTTAGCACTTTTTCTTCCTGTCAGACTCAATGCAATACTTTGTGGGGGAAAATCAAGTTTGCACAATTTTTCTCTCAAACATTTTGTGTCTAAACGTAACCTCTCTTGTTTTGCAAGGAGGCCAATGTACCTAATTAATCTCTTCCTTAAAGAATCACACACTCGCTTCAGACCACAATGAATGGCTTGAGTTCATGCAAATAGACTTGCTTGACTCTGTAGGGCAAACTGTTGTCTGTAAAAAGAGATAAAGATTGATAGAAGTACTTGAAAAAAGTTTCAGGACATCAGCTACTGTGCCTTGAAATATTTCCTAAATGCGCCCATGATTTACTGTCTCTAAGACTGTGATTTTAAAATATAATAAAGCAGGATTTCACCTGCAAACTATCTACATCATATCAACATTTTGACTGTTCACCCCAAATTTGTGCTTTGATAAAAAGCTTTCATTTATTCTGACCTAGCAATTAGAAGACCAGGAAAAGAGAGAAACTACCTTTCCAACTCACTCAGTCTGTTCATGTTCAGTGCTCGTGTTTTCTGTGTTTTGAAGAGAGTTAATAAGTCATCTCTTTGTGAGGGATAATTGTAATATGTAGCTAAAATTAATATAGATGACCTCTTAATTTGTTCAAAACAAGTCGGCATCTATTCCTAGGGAAGCACATCTGGGGAAGATTACAGGGCCATTTTGGTTCAGTCTATCCTTAAGGGATTTTCTGAACATCAGTTGGAGGACTTATGGTTTTATCAGAGTGAAAAGAAAATACTACATAATTATAGATAATGCCAAAAATCACCACTGCCACTGCCATCCCGCCACCCCGAACACATTACAAGCTCAACAATGGAGATTTTTCAAATTAGGAAAACCGGGTATTATCCATGAAAAATTGCGTTGAACATCTGTGGCTTTGAAGTTGTTGACCTGGCAGAGCTTAAGCAATTTTGCAGAATTGAGCAGTACTTGCTTCATCATGTTGAGCAAAATTCATAGTCATCCAATAAGACTGCTTGCTGCAATACCTGCTAGAGGGGGTTCAACCAACTACTGATTAACCGGGATGAATATTTATAAATTATTGACAGTTCTGACACTTTATGTTTTTGTTTGGTAATGGTTTCGCCTTTTTTCATTTTTTCTCTTTCTTTTTTGAAAGTGACTTTTCTTTTAATTTGTAAAAATACTCAGATAAAAATCCTAAATTGCAGCTGTTGTTTATGCGAATAGGGGTCTTAGAGTAAATAATTGTTGACATTGTACACTGAGAGCAATAGAATTGCGTACATTTGAATTTTTTTCAAAATGTATTGCTTTAAACAAAGTCACACTGTAAGTGCTCTGTATGTTACACTAAAATCCGACCTGCTCCTTTGTCCTGGTCAGTTATAATGACTAAATGGTATAAATGGCAGAAAATGGTTGGCAGTTGCAGGCTTGTAGACACATAACAGGATACGTGAATGGATTGTAGGAAGAGTGCAGGATGAACTTGAGGCCAGTCGGCAGCCATCAATCAGAGAGAAAGAGAAGAACAAGACTGGGAAAGACCTGACCATTTTGTTTTTATGTCAATTCCTATACGCGTGCACACACATGCTGAGGGAAGGTTATGTAACAGGGTATTTACTGGTATACTGACACAACAGCTGCACTATTTTTACTCTCGCCTTTGCTTTAATCACACATTGATTTTGTAAGTAAGCACAAATGCTGGAGATAGTTTTGAAATGGTTTTGCACAAGAGAAAATCATATGGTTCTCTCTCTCTCTCTCTCTCTCTCTCTCTCTCTCTCTCTCTCTCTCTCTCTCTCTCTCTCTCTCTCTCTCTC
>JBBJLS010118293.1:0-18007 GCA_037577275.1 Bryconaethiops microstoma
AAAATTACAGGCCTCTCTCATCTTTTTAAGTGGGAGAACTTGCACAATTGGTGGCTGACTAAATACTTTTTTGCCCCTCTGTATATATACGTGCCCCCCTCACTTTTCAAAATCATTTGTTTTGCTACCACCCCCAGCACTTCGTCTTTTCTCCGAGACGTAGAGCACTGCACGCATCCCCCGCCAACAACAGCCGAGATGTTGAGCCCTGTGCTCCCCCCACATTAAAAATGTCTCAGGCGCCCATGACCTCTAGTTATAAGGTTTTCTGCATACACACTCATGACAGTTTATTAGAGGGATAAAAAACACAACCGCCCAGTTAAACGTAAAAATCTGATAGGTCAGCTGATTATGTGATTTCAGATAAAAATAGATTGGTAATGAAAACTCCTGTGAGCGCTGGGTCTGATAAATGAGAGTCTGACATTACTGAGAAACATTCATGACAACTAAAGTGTGCCTTTTCATTACTGCGATGTACTGGTGTGGCAAACTAGCACCAAACATTCATTAATCTTGGGTAAATGGGCATCAGCCCAGTGAATCTAGACTAGCATTGTTGAGGCAGTAACAGTTTTGCTTAAATCATATATGTTTTTCCCATTCATGTATGGACTGAAAAGTGACTTTGCTATGCATATATTAAATGTACAATAATGTACAGTATTTTTTAAACATATTGGGGCAATACATATATACCCTTCTTTGACATATGACCCCCACATTAGCTGCTTAGTCAAAAGTGCATTTTTTCATCTTTATAATATCTCGCACATCTGTCATTCTCTTTCCTTTGCTGAAACAAAGGCCTTCATAAATTCTGACGGCCTCCCTGCTAAAACTTTTGCTTCAGTCTGTGCTCAACTCTGCTGCTTGTGTTCTTACCTTTACTAGGAAGTCTGAACACATCTCCCCCAACTTCTCCACAAACTTCAGTGGCTACCCTTATCTTACCGTATTCAGTTTAAGCTGCTTCTCATTACCTTTAAAGCTCTCTGTGTTTCTGCACCCCACTACCTTCACTATCTATATTCACACATATACTCCTACCCAGTCTTTACCTTTATCTCATTCTGACTTGCTTAATGTCCCCAAAATTCGACTGTTCAGTGGGGGCAGATCTTTTGATTTGCAGTGTTGAAGTTATGCAGTGTTTACAAAACAAATCTTTTGTTGCTTAAGCAAAATGGCAATAATTATCTTTGACGTACTTCTAGTAGTGTTTTATCATCCAACTGGTCACATTGCGAGAAGAGAGTGTTGATTACAGCAGTGTTTTTTTATACTTTTCCTCATTAAATAAGATTTGAGTCAGGTGATCACTAATCAGTACCTCATAAAGCAGAATGAGGTGCTTGTGTAGGAATTTAACAGACACGGGCATGGAATGGTTGTCATACTCATAGAGATGTTGTTTCTAAATTAAATTGCAGTTGTCTTATTTTTTTTCCCATGCTGTAGCCTCCAAGAGCTGACTTCCTAACCTCATGGAGTTAGAACGGCTGAAAACAAAGTCATTCATTGCATTTTAATAACAGAATAACCTACAAATTTAAGCTCCCATCACATTAGCAGTCATGCATTCTCAGTAGCGAGTCTGAGAGATTTTAAGATACCGTTGAAAATTTGGGATTACGAAGTGGATTATCTAAAATACTGAGTGGTGTGTCACACGTATAGCAGTGAATGGTTTTTCATTGGCTCTAATTAAGAAATAGATGAGACTATGGATAGCAAAGTTTTTACTGGGATGTGTTTTACGCAAATTACTTTGAGCCAAACTGAATAACAGCACATTCTGTAATGCAAATCTACAGGGAAAAATACAACATCTGCATCACTTACAATGACTGTGCCAGTGCAACTGCTTTATGATGAAGAATAATGACAAAAAAGCAAATATTAGCCATTATTTCACATGACCTTAATAAACAAAAATCGGCTTGTGAACTGAAATATGCAAATTTCTAGATGAAAACCACTCAGAGTCAGAGGATATATGACTCCAGGTCAATATTTGCATGCTTGTTTTATAGCATGCTATTCACAGTGGACCATAAATTACACCATTTTTTTGGTATCTGTGATCCTAGTCTCCTAAACACAATATCATACTCTGAGTGAAACCAAATGTGAGTCATCCATAAACATAAAAACTACAAATATGACTTATTTTCAACTACTATTTGAACAGGCTGGCATTCAGAATTAAATTGTAAACCTAATCCAGGAAATTAGCTCACATCTTAATGCGTCACCTTTTCAAAATGAGCTTTTTTTGAACAAAACAAATGATCTAGGCCATATTTTGTTAGTCTCTTAATTAAAAAAGGTTTTAAAAAATAGGGTAGAGCTTTGTCTGTGTTTAAGGAGATACGGACGTCAGAAAGACATGTAATATCCTGTAGCCGAGGCTTTTCAACAATCTTTCGGTCTCGCTCCTCACCGAATAAATTCCAGACAGTTTCCACTTCAACATTTCTATCTGCCCATACACAGATACCGCACTTAGAAGTTATCCACCCTTATTATAGTGTAATACGGCTCAATTTCCAGGTGACTGTATTTGGTGGGATAGCGGCAGCACAGTAGATTTTGAGGAAGGGGAGAATAAAATGGTTCCAAATGTAGGACATCATTTTCCAAGTGCCACTTGTGACAAGCAGAGCAGCAATCGCATGCAGAAGGGATCTTTAAGCTAAGTCACTATTTTATTTTAGTTTTGTTTTTACTGCTCGTCAGAGGAGTTTACAAAAAATAGACTCCTGCTAATTATCATTCGGAACTGCAAAAAAATAAATCATGATGGGTATGTTCCACTTTGACCATCCTGCATTGCTTCATATATAAAACAGCAAGTCGATGTTGAACCCCAACTTAAAATAGTCCAAACCTGAATGAAACCTAATATTACTGTACCACATAGCTGGCATAGAGGTTTTTATTTCAGCCAAAGCTGGTCAACTTTATAATGAAGGTCTTATTTGAAAAGTATCAATCAAACTCCCTCCTCCTGACTCCTAAAAATAATCAACTGATGAGACCTGACCTTACTTTTACTTTATCTCTTTATACCACATCAAGATTGTGGTGAGGTCACACCTACCTCAGTGTGGAACGTGTGGACTGGCTGGAGAAGCTCATGAAGGCTCCAGGAGCAGCGAGAGGGTGGAGGAAAAGTATGAGATCAGACTGCTACATGTGGACTGGCACACAGACAGAAGTATATGAAGAAGCACTGGAGCGGCAGGGGATGATGGCACTCAGAGTCAAGAAGCACTGTCCTTCTGGCTTTGAAGTTCCATCCACCTGTAGAAAGGAAAGAGGTAGGGACCTTAGCAAAATATTGTGTGGTAGTGTAGTGGTGGACCAATGCATTTGTGGCCGGAGTTGCTTGAGACAACCATACAAAGTACAGAAATACATTACCTGAATTTCTGTTAAAAGCTTCAAATGTCTGTCGCCAAGCTAGAGTACATGCAGATCTAGCTAGAACACAATGACGCCGCAAATTCCATAGAGGTGCTAGAAGAAAGTCCAATATCAAGTCCTTAATGTCACTAGTCTAATCATAACTTCACCATAGCATCATGACTTTTTCATCTTGTACCCTTTAAAAAACAATGAGTTTGTTAAGAGTTAATTACCTCATGTCAAATGGAATAAATTCACAAAATTAACTTGAACTTGATGGTAACTGGCGCTATTCGTCTATGCTTACAGTGTAGCAAGCCTTCATACTGAATACATTGCATGGAAGTTTACAGACAATTTTCAATGGCTGCAGTTCCCCTTTTTCTGCTTTATAGACTCAAGTCAAGTACAGGGAACCTGATTCAACATATCTGTTACTTTGCATGTGTCTTTGCAGGGAAATCACTAAACAGTTGGACACTGGCCCTCCAGGACAAGAACTAGAAAGGCATACTCCAGAGTTTAGATACCTCGCAAACATATCCTTCCATCTATTATCTGAACCTAACCAGGGTCCCTGGAGTGTATTCAAGTGGTTAAAGGACAAAAGCTAGAGAAAACCCCTGGTTAAACACACACCCACCCACACACACACACACACACACACACACACACACACACTCACACACACACAAGACCACAGCTAGGTTCAATTCAGCATCTCTAATTCACCTTACATGCATAAAGATATGCAGGTCAGGTGGATTAGAGATGCTGAACTGAAAATAGGAGGATCACCCAGAGAAACCAACACAGACACGGGGAGAACATGCAAACTCCACACAGAAAGGGCACAGGCTACTCCATTTAGGCATTAAAGCCAGACGTTTCTTGTGTGTGAGGTGACAAGGCAGCCCATTTCACCACCATGCAAACTGAAGAGCATATCACATTAGAGATGAACTACATTATTCTTGGTGACCTGTTTTTTTGGGGGTTTTTTTCCATGAAATTCATTTAAAAATATCATAAATCAAATATAATGGCATTGGCATCACCATTGAAGAAAGGTAGAGCATTACCTGTAAAAAATTTTGTTCTCTGAGACCTTGGGAGAAGGTCAGCAGTCATTTACCAAAAACTGAGATTTATTCTGAGCATGAGAAAAGGGACCTTCATTCTGCTCCAGAAGTGTGACAAGCATTTAGATGTTCCTGCCGACACCCCTTCATTTTGGGAAACCTCTGTCGTTGTTACAAATAACCCTTTGCCCGGTGGGTTTTCTGATCTGCTTTTTGCTTTGTTTGTGCTTCTTTGTCTCACTCAGTTGTAAAGCAATTACAGTTATACATTATTTTATGACATCTTATACCAAAACTGCGCCAGCACAAACAAATCTGGCTTCATGTAAACTGGCACAGCCGCTTCTATTTTCAACATTTTAATTACTCATTCATGAGTGACCTCACCCAGGGAGCTTTGTTCAAAGTTAAACTCCACAGTGACTCCTGAAACAGTCCAACTTTCCGCCTGCTTGCTCAGGCTTTGAACTTGCTTTTTGTGTGCATGCGTTCTGCTAACATATCCTCAGAGGGCCTGAGCTCATTTACATTTCTACCTGTAAGAATTCAAGTCCAGATGGAAAACAGTGTGGAGTGATATGAAAATACTCTCAGGCACCTCAGCACAGAGGGAAAAATGCAAGTAAAAGCAAACAAAGAAATGCTGTGTAATTCTGTGGGGTGTGGAGGGTGATCCCATTGTTGACTGGTATTTAAAATAGTAGAACTATTCTCTCTCACTCTCTCTCTCTCTCTCTCTCTCTCTCTCTCTCTCTCATCATTTGCTTTATTTCCTCCCCATCAATTTAATTAAAAATGCTTAATAAGACATTAACACTCTTTTCTGGGACAGAAGTTACACAAGACATAAAAATAAAAAGAATGTTGGCCAAGCTTGGCCATATCATACCCTGTGGCGCTTTCCCCTCTCCCCACTCAAATATCCCCTATTTCTGTCTAGACACACAGCTACAACACCTGAAACAAACACATGACCTCAGCGAAACACAGAGTGTCAAAGGATAACTGCCATTCCCTGATTGTTCATGGGATGAATAACATCTAGTTATTGTGCCTTTGATACTGTCCATGGTCTACTTCATGCTCTATGAACTCAAATATAAAACCTTTAACGTCACACCCAGGACCTAATATTGACCACTAGCTTTCCTTCAGCCTAAATCCCCGAGGACTGGCATGCTACTTTATTCGGTAATGACGGATATAGACAAACTGGACATTCAGTGTATATACACAATTATATACATGATTATATACATAATTAGTATAGAGGAATCAGTTCCTGTGTAAAATATATTAAGTTTACTACATCTTTTAAAAGCTGATTTCATGTAGGGGAAAATGAGGAGTGTCTCTTCCTGCCTGGGGTTAAAAGTCCACTGAATCTTGCATTCATTTGTCATTTAGGTTTTAGAGACGGTAGGATTTATTTGTTAACTTATGTGTTAATGATTCCACTGTAACAAGTGAAAAAAAATGCATGATTGTCAACTATCACACTACAGCTCTTCTTAAGTTTTATTTGTATTATTGTTCATTATTTTCTACTGAAGTTTCATCATTATTGTTTTTTGGCAGTACTTCTCCTCCAATAATTTTTAACATTGATGTTGTATATCAATGCAGATTAGCAGTTAAATGCTGAATATAATAATTATACTACTACTACTACTACTATCACTACTACTACTACTATCACTACTACTACTACTACTACTAATAATAATAGTAATAATAATATAATATGCATGTAATAGTCAATGAAACTTCAGTTAACAATTCTTAAAATATTTGTGGGAGATATAATATATATTTATATATAAAATATTTGATTTGAGACAAATTTCAGTTTATGCTCATTCTCCTCTCCTTTTCCAAGCCCCATCACTGTGAACCCAGCTGCCCACGGGAGAACAGGCCTGTCTTTGTCAACACAGAGGCTCGCTTAGGGCGCAGCATCAGTGGCTCTGTGTTATCTGCCTTGTTCTGATGAGTCCCAGCATGAGGTAGAAAAGACAAAGAGGCAAAGAGCTGGAGCCAGTGGTCTAGAAGGGGTGTCACGGCACCCATTCTAGATTTGCATTACTGACATTTAGGGTCTGTAGAAGAAATGTCAATGATGACAAGGTATAAGTCGTTTCTCTGATTTATACAGAGAGAAACCTTTTTCCTCCTAATAAAAAATAACTGACCACCCAAATTACATTAGGAAAAAGCAATAACCTTGCCTGTTCAAAGATGTTTTAAATTACGCCTGATCTGTTGATAGTCTATTTGGTTTGCATAAATGTTTATATTGCTCGCATAATGGCTGTGATTTCTGCACCCTGGTGCTACTATCCAAGAGGTCATCACCAAATGCATCACAGTGAATGCATGCATTACAGAGCACACTACATGACATTAAATGTCGACCCATGCGAAATGATGGACAGCGGACAAATGAAAATGCACATCATGTAGAGATAGGAAGGAGCTGTAATTGTCGAGTAAACAAGCTCCTCAAGTCTCTCTCTAAGTGAGGGGCAGAGCGAGCCTAACAGAGAGTGCATTAGCAGCGATAATGATCCCAGCTTGACTTTGATATTCAGACCCGACTCCTGCTCACCCACACAGCAGGCCTGACTGCGATGCTGCATTGTACCAGGTTTTGGACTTGAGTCTCCACTAAGTGGTCTGAGGAGGACTTGGCTCTGCCTTCAAACTACTCCATTAGCAACTTGGGTTTGTACCACGCTGTGTGTACGTGCATTTACATGTTTCAGCTGCTCTTATGGGATATAAGCATGTGTGTTTATGTGTGTGTGTGTGTGTGTGTGTGTGTGTGTCCTGATCTTAGAGCACTGTTTTTCTATTATCCATAAGTAAGGCTATTGGTGCATTGACATGCTTACTGGAAAAACCGCTGCCTAGATGCTAAAAGCACCGCACTGGTAGGAATATATGAAATATAAAGACTTAAATGTACTCAAAGTCACATAGCCAAGTGCAACACAAATATTGGTGGGTTGACCTCCTTGGCACTTTGGTGCTCCATTTTATAAGCCTACAATTTATGCCATTGAACACCGAGTGCTAGTCGGTAACTGTACAGTAGTATATGTGGATCTCATTTTGAATGCAGAGCAACTTTCAATGGGAACTGTGTCCAAAAAAACCCAAAAGTATACTATGCAAAGTCCTTTACAATTTATGCTTCATTTGGTTGACGATAACTAACTCATATTATGACTAATTCAGCAAGTCCCATTTGTCTAAGAAAGAAACTTAAAACAAGTGTTCCAGAAGAAGACGATCTATGGAAAAAGGAAAGCTAGTCTCTTTACAGCAAATCCAACCTATTTATCCACATAAAGGCTTTTTTACTGGTATGACATCAGGAAAACAATCTTTAATTTATTCACTTTTTTTAGCCTTACAAAAGTGGGCCTTCATATCCACCAAGGTCCATGACTCTGTAATTGGCCAACTAGCGCCCTCCTCATCTATCTGCAACCAAGCCTAACTAAACTCCCTCTCCCCATAGCTAATTATGTGCTCTATATTTAGCTAGTGCTCCGCTTCCCTGCCTGCCCATGTTGTTTCCTGTTACAACCCCATCCCTTGGCACTTGGTAATTGTGAAGCATGCCTCATAAAAACTGGTCTGCACTAGAGGAAAATAAACAAGTTCTTTTTTGTGGTGACATGATTTTAGTTGAGGGGTAGAAAGGCCAGGAGGTGGTCAGTGGTACTGCAAAAGCAAGCAAGACCACCTTAGGGCTGACCAGGAGCATTTTACTCAGCAATTCACTTTTTTGTTTGAATTTGAGAAAAAAGAAATGAAAAGAAGCTAACAGCATGTCTACCTCCAGAAACAGATTCTGCCGAGGGCTCTGGATGTCTTGGTCAGAATATTCAAATGCTAGCAGTGTAATCCACCATATCAATGTTTCTGTGAAACACCTTGAATAAATATACCATTTGCTCAAAGAAAATTCCAACCTGACTTCAGGGCACATGGTTCCACTCCATAAATAATTTCTCACTTTTTTCCTCCAATTGAAACCTTACTTTTTTCTAGATTGACTTGCTCGGCTGGTATCACATTTATAGGCACAATCATGGTTTACTACCATTTTGTTCAACCAAATTGACACAACTGTGTCTTCACTCCTCTCAGTCAAGGTTATTCCAAAGACCAGATTTGGGGACCTTTGGGGAACTCCATACCGCAGTGATGGAGCACAGAAAGAAGGAGGCATTAGGGAGGCACAAAGCACCAGAGTGGAAACTTAAGCTGATTCATCCCGGCATTGATTGAGGATTTACACAGAAGTCTTTTTTTTGGTGCTGCATTTTGTCCATGCCTCCCTCCGCCGTCACATATCTGCAGCACAACAAAATATTTCCAATTGGCAAATAGCTTGGAAGGCAGTCAGATATCTTTGATTCCGGCAATTTTTGTCCATTCATGTGCTTTGTCTCCCGCTTGAGGAAACAGATTTCACTGGCAAAAAGGTCACAAAGACCTGACTTTACACTTTCACACATGCTGTCGTCTAAGACTGAAGTAAAAGAGAGAAAATAACACACAAGGAACAGCAGTGTATCTATCTCTGTCGACAGTGTGTGGAGCGAAGCTGTGAGCCATCATGCTAATGGAAGCTCAGAGAGACGAATACCCCCCGGTGAGTCCCCCTCATGCTGCACAGAAAACTTCTCTGTTATCCTAATGTGCTTTACTATTAGACCTCATCATTCACAAATCCCATTAGTACAGTACTGCCATGCAGCACTGACACATACACACAGTCAACACGACTGGCCTTGCATTGGCATATTGATGCTTCCGACGTTGTTTAGCTTGCAATTTGGAAGTGGTACCAGGTGTTGCGGGGCATGATCTAAGTTTCATTATAAATGCTCAGCAGTTTTGCATTCAACATTTTTTAATAATTGTATACTAAAGAAATTTGCCCTATTGGAATAACAGAGTCCTTCAATGATTGCAGATTGGCTATCCACACTACTACTTGTTGACTATGGGGCAACAGCTTTGAAACATTGCACACTGTTACATCGCATTTACATTTACAAATGATCAAAGCAATTTTCATTTCCTTTCCATTTATTACTATGGAGACAGACAGCAGTTGCGTGTGAAGGATTGTGTGGGTAGCAAAAGCCAGAAGCAGGCAGGGAAGGCAATGCAGCCGAGCACACAATTTGGAAATGAAAGTGTAGCATTCTGTCATTAACTTGCAATACCTGAGTGAGCCAATTCAGTTATTCATTAAAACAAATCTAAAAAAAAATGTGTTACTTGTTATGTAAAGAGTCTGAGCTGTGTGGGACCCTTGAAGCTAGTAACTGTATACAACTGTATGCACTGCTCCCAGTTACTATGGTTATCATATGTGTATTACAAGTGTGACATATACCATTGGCCTCAATTTATTCAGTGTAAAATTGACTTTATTTTGCCCTATCTAGCTAATGGGATAACAAATTCCAACAGTAAACAATGACAAGTTCAAGCCTTTAAGGAAATTCTCACAGGTCTGCTATCAAACGGGATAAACAGTCACCATTTTGGTGCTAACATCATAGCATAATTGAATAATCACCATGAGGCAGTTTCAGCATATGGTGCCAATATGTTTAGAAGAAAAATTGTGTTGGGAGTACAGGCATATAATAATTTGTTGACTGGGGAAGGAGGTAGTTGTTTCATTTTTGATTTACAGATCAGTAAGCATAAGAACGATCAGAATGACCCAAGAATAGATCCTGATCTGTTTGAGATTTGGGGCTATTCAGAAAACATTTGGGGCTGTAGCTTCGGAAGCCTAGGCCTAACAGCACCCCAAAATCACTTTCATCACAACACCAATACAGTTACCAAGTTTCAAGTTTTATTGTAATATACAGATATCAATGTAGCATAATTACCTGTAATTAAATTCTTAGACTCGCGCCCCCCCCCACCCAATACCATTAATAAGATGAGGTTTTTACATGGAACAAGTCTGAGAGCACTAGTGGAAATCTTTCTATTTTGAATTCTTTTATAATTTAATAGAACATTTTCCTTTACAAACAGTACTGCCATGCAAATGAATCCAAAAAATTACAAAACAGCCTGCACATCTGTGTTATCACTCTGTTTAGACTTTAAAGATAATCGCTTTTTGGACTTACAATATCGTTTCTTTCTGTTCTTTCCAAGTTTATTTAGCTGGTAAAGAAGAGGGCTCATTACCACTTGCATTGTCAAAATGCTTCCATTTTTTTGGTGACATTTCTCCTGAAACCATCTATAAGTTTTTCTCAGATACTTCCACTAGCCAACAAACAATCTGATTATAAAAGTGTTTGTGATATTCAGACAAGCCCAGGTAAACAATGCATTAGCAGGAGGTACTCCTGAGATTTTATTTCAGGGGTCTTGGTGGGAAATGCAAACAAATGAGATACTGATCACAGCGTAGCTTCTAAACAGAAACATGGACATAGTGCTGCTTCAGCTAAACAGTAAAACTGAAAAAAGTTCCAGAAGAACTTGAAGCCTACTGTGGTGTGGAGGACTGAAGCCTTGGAAACATCAGTTTCAGCCGCTTAGGTTTTCCTGGTCAGTGTCTTTGATGCAGAAAAGGGACTGCAAGGTTAACTTCTGTACTCTCTGTTTAAGAACACAAACAAAAACAAACACAATATGCCACGCTAGCCAGTGGGCATGATGGAGAATGGATACTCGATCCTGCGAGGGAGAGAGAAAAATGCAGAACAGGTGTAGGTAATCAGGTAAGTGGGAGAAACCAAAACGAGAGGGTTCGGCACAGATTGTTGTTCTTGTTGTTGTGGACTAGAGACTCTCCTACAACAAAATCTACTTCCACATTTACATTTATGACATTTGCAGATGCTTTTATCCAAAGTGACTTCCATTCGCCAACAATGGCGGACGGTCTCCCTGGAGCAACTTGGGGTTAAGCGTCTTCCTCAGGAACCCAGTGGTGGTATGACAAAGGTAGGATTCGAACCCAGATCCAGAGGCAAGTATCCTACCCACTAGGCCACCCCCACCCTCTTCTGACCTCTACAGAACTGTACTCTCCCTCTACTGTATCAACTCCGTTAGCCATAGATAGCCATAGATCTGTCTAACAGTGATTTAAGTTTGTTGAAGGCCTTCATTTGTTAATTATCTCTATCGAGACTCTCTTTCTCTTTCTCTGGGTCGACCAGAGGAGGATGGGTTCCCCTTTTGAGTCTTGGTTCCTCCCAAGGTTTCTTCCTCCAGCTTTTTCCTCACCTATGTCGCCTTTGGCTTGCTCACAAAAGGTTCGGCCCTGGATTCGGTAAAGCTGCTTTGTGACAACTTTGGTTGCAATACATAAATATAATCTGAATTGAATTTAACTGAACTGAATTGAAACAGGGGAGAGGGAAGTGCCATATTCAGTACTTCAGTAACCTGGACAGCCAGGGCCGTGATATATGAGGCCTGGCCATGACAGCATGGCACATTTCATCATGCATCACACCTACATTCAATATTGCATACTGATATCAATGTGAAGGGCAGCATGATCGTGCAATGGATAATGCTCACAGCAAGAAGGTGCTAGGTTGACTGAGGGTCCTTTTTGTGTGGAGTTTGCATGTTCTTGCAGTGTCTGAATGGGTTTTTCACCCACACAGTCCAGAGACATGCACGACAGT
Organism: Bryconaethiops microstoma; assembly: GCA_037577275.1. Taxonomy (NCBI): domain Eukaryota; kingdom Metazoa; phylum Chordata; class Actinopteri; order Characiformes; family Alestidae; genus Bryconaethiops; species Bryconaethiops microstoma. Next base: position 12,206 of record JBBJLS010118293.1, read on the forward strand.
TTAATTGGAGACGCTAAATTGCCCCTAGGTGAGTTTAATTGGAGACACTAAATTGCCCCTGAGTGTGTTTGTCTGTGTGGCTGCCCTGTGATGGACTGGCACCCTGTCCGCCTTTCACCCTATGCCCACTGGAACAGGCTCCAGTGACTCTGGTTACAGATAAATGGCTCAGTTAATGGATGGACGAAAATCCATCTGAAGAAGATAAAAAAAACAGCATGATTTTTTTTTCCATTGTTAACTGGTAAGCTTAGAACAAGGGGTGTACAAAATGGTATCACAACACTTCAAAGTAATTTTAATAATACAGTTGTGTCTTACACAAAAGACATGTTTTTATTTTTTGTTTGGCAGACTAGTAGCTTCCCACTTAGCCACTGATTTCACAATATGACCCTACACTCAAATCACTGATGGATGTAAAGATTGTAAGGTCATAATAAAGCTGCTGCACTGATTGATTCTTTTCTGCAACCGTAATGTGCATTTTTAGAGTAACTCATATAGAGGCAGCATGCAAAGTTAAGCTTAATTGGTCAGGCAGTGCCTCAAAAACAGTTATTTGAATTTTAAAGTGCTGACTATAGATTAAATGCCACCAAACTTGGTGGATTACCTTAAAATCATTTTAAACTAAGCTCCATTCCAGAAGCACTAATTAGCATTTGCTGGCCATATTGTTAAAAATGTTACTTTGAAAATGATTGACCTTCAGACTCTATTGAAGTGTGGCTATAGATGGCACAGATACACTATATGGACAAAAGGATTGGAACACACCTGTTTTTCAGGGTTTGGGCTAGGCCCCTTACTTCCAGCAAAGGACTTAATACCAAGAGGACTTAATACCATCGTAATACCAAGACATTCTGGACAAATGCCTCATGCTTACAACTTTGTGGATACGGTTTGGGGAGGAACCGATGTGGAAGAATTCGATGTGGAAGAACTTGAATGGCCCACACAGAGCCCTGACCTCAACTCCGTCCAACACCTTTGGGATGAACTGGAACAGAGACTGCGAGCCAGGCCTTCTCGTCCAACATCAGTGGCTGACCTCATAAAAGCTCTATAGAACGAACTGTCACAAATTCCCACAGAAACACTCCAAATTCTTGTGGAAAGACTTCCAAGAAAAGTGGAAGATGCCATAGCTGTAAAGTAGGGACCAACTCCATATTAAAGTCTATGCATTTGAATGCATAGTCAGGCATCCCAATACTTTTGTCCATGTAGTGTATTTCACTCGACCTACACAATATCTTTAAAAACTGCTTTTTATTAGAGGCACAAGAGCAACTGGGCCGTAATGCTCAAAATCCTCGCACCTGAGAGAAATATAATAGAGATGTTCTTTGATTTTTTATTATTTGAACTGTCATTACTTATATAAACGTAAATAGTTTATGTGACTATTATCTGGTCTGGGCCATGAATCAAACCCTACCTTCCCCACATACAGGGCAGATGTGTGATCGCACACAGTTCAGCAGAACATTTCCAATTTTAGCTGTTGATGTCAATAACTGTTCAAACCAAAAAAATAAATAAATAACTGGTATGTAGAAGTCCCAGGTGGTATTTAGTAACAGCCATTTATCTATGCACTAGTTCAAAATTGGCTAATTAAATTGAAAGAACCGGACTTAACATTAACAAGCTCCAGATGTTTCAATTATGCACCCAACCAGAAGGATTTAGCATCATGTGGTGAATATACAGTTTAAACTTTTCATACATGTTTTTGTTGATTATTAACATTGAGGCTCTTACCAATATTAGGAGTAGTAGATAATCGCATGTCAAGGCACACCCTATTGATACAATGATGTACCTCCTATTAATACACCAAATTTATCCTCAAAATGTATAATATGTTAGCAAATCAAGTTGCATGAGAATCAGACAGCGATCAAACACTATGTTAAACGTATCTAGATGAAAAGGTGGTTATAAAGCTGCCCATATTAGAAAAAAAAAAAAAATGGGGCTAGGATTCTGTCAGCAATATTGACTGCAGGAAAGAAATATGTAATTGGTTCTGATCATTTTATTTGCCCACATAGAACTAATGAATTTAAGGTTAACTGAATTAAGCAGAGACAATCAAAATATTTGCATCATGGTACAGATGTGTCCATTATGATAGGAGACAAGCAACTTCAAAGCAATTTTGGCAGATTTTTCACCTTTACCAAAACATCCATACATCAGAACACCGATTAGTTCATCCAACACATTGGCCAGGTCCCAGTTGCTGCTCAACTGACAATCTGATTTGACTCACAATACTGGGTCAGATATTTTGATATTTTGAACAAAATGTAAATTAAATTAACAGACCATAATTATTTTGTTGCATAAATGGCTAATGACAGTGAGTGAGTTGGAGTGAGTTAATTGGTTTACTTTAGGAAAAAGGACAGTTACGGTGATCTCAGATATTTATCCAACCAATTTATTATAATATATTTGTAATAACCCCCTGCGTTTAATACTTTAGTACATAGTGGTAAGGTTTTGCCAAATAAACCCATCTGAACATCTACTCGCACAATAGTACTTTTTAAGCAGATTTTAGTAAGACAGTGTCAATTGCATGAAACTCAGAGAGATGTTCAGAAAAGCAATTCTAAAAGGAATGGGAAGGTGATATGTGGAGGTTCATGAGAATATGAGATGGGGGAGGGGGGGGAAGCACACATCACTTTCTACCGCTCACCTTTATCTCTGAAGCTAGAGCTTCCCAGCGTGAAAGGTGGGAAGAGCACTGCGAGAGCGCATTTAAAAATTAAACCCACACTGATTTAAAGGCCTTAAAAGCTGTTACATGCCATGCAAGTCATGTTCCACATCTGTCACCCTGACATACTGCTTCTCGCCCCTCCGTGTTTTTTTTTTTTTTCTTTTGGTGTAGTCTCTTTTCATGCACACCTGTTTACAAGCATCAATGATCCCTACTAGAGCACAAAAGGCCGTGGGAGGTGAAGCAATCACTGTAGCCTTTGGCACTCATGTCACAATCACTGTGTGATATATGGCTGTGTGCAAACACCAAGTTAGGCTAAGCAAAGCACAGTGGCAGTCTCAGCTTTGTGTGCTAGCTGGTAAAGCTCTGTGCGCCCAAATTCTCCCTCCCAGTGACTTTCTGCAAAACTAATAACGCTCTCTCTCTCACTCCTCCTGGAAGGTAGAGGAGGAAAATAGGGCATTAAGTGGGTAATACTGTCTCCCCCTCAAAAACGACCAGCCTCTCCCTTCACTCTTGCCTCAACCAAGCTGCTAACAGCCAAGGAGCCAGAGGAACAGACGACACAGCAAAAAATATTATCCATGCATTATTATCCAGGTTATCCAGGTTATTAAATTTCTTTTTTAATTTATTTTCACTGGAACAGAGAGACAGAGCTAGACAGTGGCCTCAAGCAGATCTACTGGTGAGTCTCCACTTTGCATATTAAAAGGGAAGGTGTTTTCGTTACTAGCAATTGGACAATTGCACTGGTGGACTTCAAATTTAGATAGCACTATTTTTTTATATATGTCTCAGCTGTATACATGCCTTTTCTGGAGAAAAATGCCATATTTCAATATTCTCACAAGAATGATTCAGTTAGGTAAGACCTAGATTTGTAATATCTGTTTGAGAGCTGCAGCAGAACTGGAGAACGGCTTCAAAAGGACTTTGAATTAAGTAGCGGAGAACGACCATTTTGCCATTTTTTTTAGAACACAATGGTCCTTCCTCATCAAACCTCATTCAAGTCAAAGTGAACTTTGTCATCTCAACCTTATACAAGTATACAGAACCAAACTGCATGGTAAAATTGCATGGTACAATGGTAAAAGTCAGCCAAATTGCATGGTAAGATATGGAGTAAAATGCAGACTTGGATCATTATTAGCTCATAAGTGTATCCAGCTGAGTAGTAAGCATAAGCAGACAAATGTGTGAGGCTCAGGCACAATCATGGCAGTGCAGGCAGACTAGTTCATGGAGGATTACCAGGGGCTCAGATGTATATGAGCTTAAATTGGGTGTGTTTTTGGAAAGAAAAAAAAAAGATTCGTGGGCGGGTAATGGTTCATTAATAGTGCTCCAATCACCACTCTTATAATGACAGTTACATAAGTCAGACTGTAGAATAGATTGCAAACCTGAAATTACCTAACAATGAAAGGTATTTGTTAGATTAGAATACTCTGTTCTTTTAAAAGCACAACCAGTGTAACTCCAGCCAAGGCACAATCTTTCTCCACTTGCGAAAAGACTAGTTGTTCCTTCCTGTTCAGTATAAAAGAACCTTTTACTTGCAACCAAGCTCTCCGCTCAGTGTCAGTATCCCCAAACTGCCATTCATCCACAGCAGCGCCGAAGAACCCAGCCCCCCCCCCTTCTCATTCTTAATAAAGAATCATTCTGGGCGAAAGTGAAATGTGGAAAACACCACGCACCAAACATACCATTAGAGGCGTGAGAGGCATAATCAGCAGGAACGAAACCTTGTTATTACCGGAAAAGTGCATCACCGAAACTGTGCTAGAACAAACACCATAAAATCGCCTCACTGATTGTAACCAGAATTTTAACAGTTACATTCTTCTGTTTACAAGTGGAGCCAACTTTTCTTTACTGGATCATTTCACACCACTTTCAGTGGTGAAGGCCTTGACACCGCAGATACAAAGCCTGCTGGGACCAGTCAGCTACTGCTGTAAGAAAAATCAATAACATAATCTAGGACAGGGCAGACGGTTGAAAATTAAAACAAAACAAAAAAAAGTTCAAATGGGATAGCATGTTCCTCAATTCAATTCAATTTTATTTATATGGCGCTTTTTACAACCAAGTTGTCACAAAGCAGCTTTACAGAGTCCAGCTCCGAGCTCCTAGTGAGTAAGCCAAAGGCAACAGAGGCGAGGAAAAACTCCCTCAGCTGGAGGAAGAAACCTCGGGAGGAACCGAGACTCAAAAAGGGGAACCCGTCCACCTCAGGTTGAAACGGAGAAAAAGAAAAGAGAGTCTTTAAAAGCTCCTATATTAACTCTGCTTCTTTCCTACTCCCCCTCTAGCAAAATCATTACAGTATGAGCCATTTGTAGCCTATAGAGTCTTTTCATATTGTAAATTCAGTCCCTCCCACTCATCCAACCTGGGATGGCACCTCGTTATTAGCATGTGTTATTTATCCCATGGGCAGCAACGGGAGAAAAGGATGACTGGGTCGCATGAGTGTGTGAATCTACCGCAGTCTGTGAAATGTAAGTAGGTCATATTAGAAAATGACGAGCACAGTGTGAGAAATGTATGGCATTTCAACATCTTAAATAACAAAACTCTACCAGAAACTCTACCGTTAATATCATCTTTAATTTATAAAGATTTTTTGATAATCCATAATTTGCAGGAAAATGCAAAAATGCAAAAATGTTTTCTTTTGTATTTTCTCTTATTTCAGAGGCTGATTTTCCTTTGTACCTTAACCAGACACTGACCAAGTGAATCCTAGAATACTAGCCGGTTAACACCTGCATTAATATACACCACCTTTAGCATCAACTTTTCTTAAACTTTCACATCAAATGGAAAAGAATAAGAACCATTAGATCATCATTCAAATAGAGCTAGGTGCCCTATGTGCTAGTAAAACTAGATGAATGTGTGTCCATGTACATTACCCTTCATTAGCTGACAAGCTTCACAGCACAGTAGATGACCACACACACACACACACACACATACACCCACACACACACACACCCCAGGCCAAAGGAATTCATTAAAACAAGTGTGATGCCTGG
>JBBJLS010118355.1:0-18004 GCA_037577275.1 Bryconaethiops microstoma
AGTTTAGTTATTTGCCATTGTGCTCTTTTTGTTTCTTTTTTCTTAATAAATACCTTTCTCACCAAGATGTCTACCTGCGCCTGTGCCTCCAATCTACCTGGTTTAAGTCAGAACGTGACAGTCTCTGAGACGAGGTGACATGGGTGACATTTTTTTTAACTGTTAAATATAATGGCCTCCACTGATGCCATTTTTTTAGGCTGTATTTTAAGTCTAAAAGCCTTTTTGGAATTACTAAGGGTAGCCGTATATAACTATAATGTTTTTTTATTAATGTTTTCTCCAACATATATCTTTTAATAAGACATTTTCAGAATTAAGCAACCATGCTGGTAAAAAACTTTCTGTCCTTTCTGACCTGCTCCTCTTTGATGCGTTCGGTGACAGTTGCCGTGGCGTCCTCATGAGCTCTAAACAGGCTAATGACGCTGGCATTATCGGGGTCCAAAATATTGCCGTCAACATCTCTCACGACCAGATCCAACTCCAGAATCCTGCACACAGTGAAAGGCAGAGATAGAGAGAGGAAGTGACAGGGAGACAGTTTTATCTTATCAATCCTTTACAGACAGTTTTTTTTTGCTTAACTGAGAAGTCTTAGAGAAAATAAAACTTTCCCAAACTTTTGACTGGCAGTGTATTTCAGGGGGTAAATCTCAGACCAGAGTGACCTACACAGAAAGCCTCATATCAGATCATTCTGAAGTGTGAAATACAGAATAAGTCTACTATGTTTACTACTTTAACAAAGAAAGAGACAACTGGTCAAGGAGAGATTTCACTTTTACTCTAATTGATAAGGCAGTACTGTGCAAAAGTCTTGATTTGTGAAGCTATTCATCTGGGCAGTAAGCATTAAAAAACAAATTACCCAATTCTGATTGTGAAAAATACAAATAAACAAACAATACATTGTTATTTTATGTGGGTAAACCTTCTAAACCATCTCTAAACACACCAACTAACAACTTCACAATTCATTATGCTTCATTATGTCTTTATATACACCTAGATCATATCTATTGTTATTGTCATATTGTAATAGTAGTCATTCTAACAATTATTAATAATAATATATTGATGATGCTGCACAGTTTGATTAAGTCATCCTCTTCTCTTTCATCAGTGGTCAGTCTCTGTTTGCTGGATATTTTTAGTTTAGCAGTGACAACTCCGGCAGATCTACTTGGTGCGTGCATCTCTCTCTCTCTCTCTCTCTCTCTCTCTCTCTCTCTCTCACGCACACACGCACGCACGCACACGTCTTTGTCATACAGTGTCACTGTTGGACTGAAAATGATCCACCACCCAAATAATACCTGTTCACTTGGGGTCTTGTTCGTGTCCAAGCCATTGATTAATGGGGGCTAACAAATGATTTTTTTTTAAAAACTACAGTATGTAATTAACTATATGGTAAGTAGAGTCATTTTTTATGAAAATGTACAGAAATAGTGTAAACATACAAATACATCCAACAGGCAGTCGATAGAACTTGCAGATGTTAATCATCAGGTTTATTCGAATTATTATTGTATTTGAATTACTATCTATGATGACCGATACAAACAGCCCATATACAGAGCAAATCACCTTCATTTAAAACAGAAACAAACAAATGCCAGAGGTGTATTACTTGTTTCCATAGTCAATTTTAGATGTGACTTTTTGTTTGAGCTCCTTAAACTCATCACCAGGCAACGTGCCGGAGAGCAGCTGAGAGCGCCACTCCATCAGGTCCCACATCAAACCCTGCACCTGTTTAAAGCGGTCTTTCTTACTACCCTGCAGAGTCAGAAACATATTCACCCATTAGTCAGAAAGAAAATACATGACAGAGAAACAAATTGTCTTTAATTATCTTAAGAGGAAGCAACTATGTAACACATAGAGAGTAATAGTTATTACAGGGTGATACACAAATTATGCTACATTAAGAGCAAGGCAGACAACACACACAGTAATTTAGGGCTGCTGCAGTGGCAAAGTGTTAAGACTGCTGTGTTTCAGGACCACCCCACTTGCTATGCGGACATGTAATATTTGCTAAATACTTCAAAACTACAAAAGCAACTGCCTACTGATCTCGGGCTAACTTAGTTTAACTTTGCATGCTTTAAATACTTGTATAAATAACAGTGTAATTTAAGCTAATGCAAACTTGTTTTACAAATAAACAGTGCAAGAGCAAAAAGAACTGAAGCTTAATTTAATTCAAGTAGTGAGGCTTTCACTGACTAAATTTGGCACTGGAATTGGTCTGGAGGGAATCCGGTTTGACATGAAATTCGGAAGCCATTCATCAGTTTATTTTAGCGCATCGTAAAGCACTGACTAATTTTTCCATCCTTTTTGCATTCACATGCAAAAACACACATCATACCACAAACAGTTGTTTCCAGATACTGCCCCATTCTCTCAACGTGGTGGTAACCTCCTTCACCAGGGGCATATCTGAGGAGGTCACGACCTCTTCATTCCTACAGACAGAAAGAAAAAACAGCAGAAAGAAGTGAGAAAACTCTGACCTGGAAGATCCAAAAAGTGAAACTTAAAGGTTTGATGAGTGTGGGAAATCACATACCCCCTTTTTTCAACAATAACCTCCTTCAGCTCAATAAAGTTGGCAGGAAAGGCCCCCTGGAGGACAGAAACCACATGACAGAAGTTTTAAATCCAAATTGTGACAAGAAGAGGAGCATGCACAGGATATGAGCAGAGAGTGAGAGAATTAAAGAAAGCTAAAGAATACACAAACACTTTCACTTACTTTCTGATCCTTGTTCCGGGTCAAGTAGCCCTTAAACCAGCCTGCAATTACAACACCGGCATTCGCTTTAAAGCTAGAAATAAGTGTGTGCTTGTACAAATGCATCATTAGGACCAAAATAATAAATAATTTTGAATATACTGAACTCTTAATTACACTGTCGGCTGCTCTATGGGTTATTCAAAGAATTTTCTAGGAATTTTAGCATGAAAAAATGTATCATCCCCTTCCTTTCCTTTTTAGGACACACTGAGGCTGCCACTTGGTTCACAGAAGCTGCTCATTTAATATAAAAACCTTAAAATGTCTAGAAGAAAGTGGCTCAGCAGGACGAGAGCTAAATGATGCTTAGCCTCTTTTTTGGGGTCAGAGCAGAAGGCCTCTGGGCTCTAAACAGCACGATTTAAGACAGAAAACATTAATAACCAGGCAGTATTTAAAATAGGCACTTCTGCTGAGCATTACTTGATTAAATACAAAGTCAGTGCAGGAGCTGCACATTTTTACAAAACAAAATCCCAACTTAATCATTATTATACTGTATGACACTACCAAACTGTAGTCATTGCTACATATAGCAACACTTAACATATGATGACCCCACCTCCTCCAACAGGCCTGTCCTACCTTCACATGTCTCCTCTATGTGCACAGTTTCACCAACAGCTAGAGAAAGCTGCTTCTCGTCTTTGGCTGTATAATTCCATTTTACTACAAAGAAATGAGAAAGGCGAAAAAATATTATTTTAATAGGTTGATGAACAAACAAATTATGGTTCATTGAGTAATTTGTACTTTTTATAGCCAAACAATATAAATGGAATTAACTGACCCATTCAAAGATTTCTCAATTTAATGCTGGCACAAGACAAGCATGAAAATGCTACATAACGTGAAAATACTACATGACACAAAAAGCATTTAAAAGTGCCAGTCAGGCTCATTTATCAGTCTCTCTTTCTTACTAATTATAGTCCATAAATATAAACACTACACTTTAGTTGCACAGTGCAAAACAGTCCTACCTTTTTGGCCTTTCAAATGTTAAATAAAAGTTGAATTAATAATAAACCTTTTCCATGTTCTAATGTATTCATTCAAACAGTACAATAGTACAGGACAAGACAGTTTACAGTGCAACTAACAAAAGCCATAATGGTACTAGTTTGACTGAATACAGTTTTATGACAGATGCTGTATTTCAGCAGCAGAGTAATTAAACAGGCATATATGCAAAAATGTATGAGGCAGGAATAACAATGATAAATTAGCATGCAAAATAGCAATAATTTGAATTAAAATTTACAGTAAATTATAAATAATGACAATTTACAGTGTTTCTTCATGGGGGAGTATCAGTTCGAGTGTGATTTTCTTTATGGTGGAACAGTTTAAGTGTGTATATGTGTTTGTATTTAGGAGAGAATAGCAGATCAGTTCAAGAGTGTGTTTGTGTGTGAAGTACATTATTGATTCTGTTCTTAATGAGGAGTCTGATGGCCTGAATCAGAAACTGTTTCCCATACTGGGAGTGAAGGCCAATATGTTACAAAACCTTTTGCCAGATGAGTGGAGGGAGAAGACGGTGTGGGAGGATTATGTGGGGTTATTGTAGCGTAGATATCTATAACAGAGAAGAGAGACCCTGATCTTTTCATCTGTCCTCACTATCTACTGTAAGGTCTTGCGGTCTTAGGTGCTGTTCAAACTCTCTACAACATGTCTTACAACCACGTCATCATTCTCCAGTCAGTTCACTACAAAGCAAATACTGTGTAGTGAATAGTGTGTTATCAAGAGAGCCATTCTGAATACAGCTTTGATTTCTAAATATCATGTACTCTCAAATTGAGGGAGACCTAAATCCCACCTCAACAGTCCAATCATAGATTAGAAGCGTTACCTACACAATGCATAGCCAGTTTTCGAAGTGTTTGGAGGGTTAGTGATTTTTCACCCATTTACTAAATGGAGAACATAAGAGGAGATTACTAGTTAAGCTTGTCAAACATTACATAGAGTCCATGTGCACAAAAATATGTGACTTTGTTTGTTAACTGCAGATTCATGAACGTGCGTCTACTCCTGAATATTCAAATTCCAGATATATATATTCTCACATTTCACTTATTTTCAGGACAGAAACACTGCTACAATTAAGTCTTAAGAATTAAAATAAATATTGGCTGTGTACTTTCTGTCTACTCCTGTCTGAAGTTTACTAAGAATAACAGGCTAAATAGTCTGCAGTTGTCACTGTAAACCTCAAAGTTGCAAAGGCACCGAAAAGTTACAGAAATAGTTACGCTAATCAACATAATGCTTTTCTGCCACTGTCAAAAACATGTTGTGTTACTTGTGTTGCTTATGTTTTCAGCAACATGCTGAAAACAAAGACAGTACTGAGTTATTCTGAAATTTTAAAAAGCTAACATATTACTGATTGTAAGTCACACAGATAATATAAGTCACAAAGATATAAGATAATATGAATCAACACTATTGGACTATAATGCGTGAAATAACTGAAAATGTAACATTTTATACTGAAGTACGGTTAAATGCAAATACTTTTGTGTTAAAGTAGAAACAGGCTCTAATAAAGTAATATTTTATAGAAGGCATCTGCATATTCACTCAAGTTTGTCTACCGCTGCTAGTCATTAGATAGATTTAGGTGAATTTTGAATTTGTAAAATGTGTATCCAGACTACACCAGCAGTAACTAACTACTGATGCTGGATTTAGTGCCAATTTGACTACAGGAATTCACCTTAACATTAAAATAAAGCCCAAAAATCTCTTCTGAAATGTATTAAACCACAACCAGAAGTGTTTAGAAATGTATCAGAAGTTTTACAGTTGTAATGTAGCCGTTAGCAGTAATTATCCACAGCTAGCACAGGCACTCAAAGTGTGAAGCAGACAAAATGAGACAGGTCACAAAAATGGGGACGTGCCCCTCGTATCCTCAGGACACATAAAAGCCTTTGTGGAAGACAATGACTCATTTTCCCAAAATGATGCAAACACCTATGTAACTTGGGGCTGGGGCTGGGGCTGTTTAAAGAGAAGTAACATTTCAGAGTGACACACACCATTTCTCACTATCTCAACGTAAGAACAACATTCTATGGTCAAGTCTCATCATTACATTACATCGCATTACATTACATTCATTTGGCAGATGTTTTTATTTACAGCGACTCATAATTTGAGGAAACACTCAGAACGGTGTGAGAAACAGAGTAGAGTACTAAGTGCTAAAATCTTTGTGTAGGAGCAGTACAAGAAGATAGGTAGGATAGGAGTGCATTAGGAGAGGAGATGCTCTTTGAACAGAGTCTTCAGGAGGTTTTTGAAGCTAATATTGGTCTTATTAGTGCTGTGTATAACACACAAACTGATTCCAGATCAACATTTTTATTGTTAATTCTTAGAAATATGGCCCAACATAATTATTTTTCTAGTATAGACTATTTTAAGAAAACTTGTAAGAATTCTGCATATCTCTTCTGGCCTGTTAAGGCCCAAATCAGTACTGCATCTCATCTGGAAAAGCATATATACAATTTTGCCAGTCCTCTTTTTTAAATGCTGCCTAACTGTTTATAATACTAAACATGTAATCTAATCTCCAATTAAATCTAATATCCAAACAGTGTGCCCAGTTTTACAAACAGTGTGACCAGCGCTATATAAACAGGCTTAAATCCTGGAAATACATGTTTAATAGGTTTGAAATGGAAAAGATATTTAACATCAAGCCCTGTTTAAAGTCAGATATGTGCTTGTGCGTTGCCATGACCCAGTGCATTACGGACTGAGTGGGTGAGAGAGAGAGAGAGAGAGAGAGAGAGAGAGAGACTGGCTCTATGGGAACCAGAAGGAAAAAGGATTAGGTGGGTAAAGTGGGTAAAGTGAATGCATTAGCCTATATATAAATACATTCATGCTTCCTTAATGTGCCATGATTTACTTTTAAAATTAACTAAACAGGCAACACATGTCAAAGCACCAATCATCTGTCAATGTGTCTTTGTAAGGTTATGTCAGCATTACAATTCATGTAAAGGTGTAAATAAAGTAAAATTAAAAGGTAAAAACCCTGACAGTGTGCTTAGAGCATCTGCAACGCATGCACACAGACACACAGTGATGTTTTACACTTCTTAGTTCGTTGGCCTACTTCCTCTTGTCAACTTCCTTTGTGAGACCACATAAATACAGATACAAACATCTATCAGATCACATGACAAATATGATTAAGTGAAAGCATTAAGAATCGTTTAAAACACTTAGAGGTTCATAGCAATTTTTGTAAGCTAATTTGCTCCCTGGCGAGCACAACAGACTGGCTATACTGTAATGTTTCTTACGCCAAACCTCAAACAGCAATGCTCAAACTTGCCTGAGCCACCATTTTATTTTTCCTAAAAATGGACTTATTACAAAGCACCTTATCCACATTTTTATTTTCAGGGCAGAAAAGTTTCTTGGGTGAAATGTACCTATTATAGCAATGCTACAAAGTTCAGTCTCACTAATCAAAACTCTTTCACTTTTTCCACACTGCAAGTGCTTTTCTCAACATTTCGTTTCTCTCAGAAGAAAACCTCTACAAAAATGCAGCTTTACAGGACAAGACAAAAACTCTCTGAAAGCTCATCTAAAATATTTCATTTGGTAACTGTCATCTATTTATACTGGTTCACTGCTTATAAAACTTTCACACAATGGCAACTGGAGTTTCCAAATTATACAAAGAAATTACAAAACAACAAAAATGGAGATATGAGGTTTGTCCTGACAGTGCCAATACACAACAGAGACCAGCTACACCCTCACAAAACATGCATGGAGAATACAGAAAACACAATAGCACATTACACAATGTATACGAGCCTTTATATGTAATCTCTTCAAATGCAGTATAATCATTTTTTTTAATGCAATGGTTTGTGAACCAGTCTTGCCATCAGCACCTGCCCACATCCTGTGAAGCAGGAAGCAAAACGAGCGTCCACAGACCCTTCTCCAAGGGCCGTTACTGATGCAAGCACATGCTCAAACTATCCACCTGCAATGTTTTAGAATACAAAAATAAACACATACCAACTCCATATCTCTCATTGGTGGTCCTGGTCCACGGAGCCATGGTGGAGCAAGACGATGATTTGTCTCAGTCTGCCCCTGAGTGCCTTGAGTTCCTCCTTGCTCACAGTTGCTCGGCCCTGTCTCGTCTTCTGTTGAGTGTGTGAGAGAACGAGAATGAGAACGAGGTGCCCCTCCCTCTCTCTCTTCCTTCCTCTTTTTAGTTCTACTCATTTGTACTCAGACACTTTCCATCACAAAGTCTCTGATTCTACAGAGGCATCCAAAAGATCATGTAACTTCTACTATTCATAATTTGGTTGACTAGTATCATTGAAGAGCATTTTAAAACAGGCTACTCCAGGAACCTAGGTCTAACTACCTGTCTCTAGAAAAAAGGATCTGTCGGCTCGAGAACCAGTTTGCTAGAACAGAAAGCTACGTCTTAACATTGGTGTTCCTCAAGGATGAGCTCTTGGCCCGCTGGATTTCTTTCTGTTGTCTCGCAATGCAATTCTTCACCGATGCTAACTCAGATGTTGAGGTCATTAACTCTGTCTTTTTTTTTGGCAATTACAAAAAGAAGGAATATTCAGGGGCAGGAATATTTTACTACAACTGTCCTTGACTGTGTTCAAGAGCTGCACAGGACACATGAGTCTTCTGCTGTCACTCTAAAATTTTGCTTTCTCAAATATGACTCTTTATCTTAAATAAGTGTCATTTCAGCATCAGTTAGATGAACCCAAGCCTGTACTGTTACAATTGGCACTTCTACCCTAACTCTAGCCTGCTCACTTATAATAAGTTGGCCGAATAGGCGACAGGGTCAAACATCAGTGAAAATTTCTGTCCCACATTTCTGTCCCTTCAACACCTCGACTTCACTCTCACAGATTTGACTCATTATCATCTAAACTAGATGTTCTGCAATGAGAAACACTGCATGTATGCTAGCTAAACTAAAGCTAACCAGCACCTTTTTCCTAGTTTTCACTTGGTATCTAGATGGTTTGACAGTTATTGAATTGTAGGCCTTGTGTTTGCTCAAAAAAGGGAACATCAGCACTAAAAGCAAAAAAAAAGATATATATATAACTCATTATTTAATAACACAAAGTTATCAAATGTTCAGTAAATGAACATGTGTGTGTGTAAATGGGAAAGAAGAAGAGAGAGAAATATTAGTGCTTGTGCCATGAATGGGAGAGGTCTTTCAGAATCATCATACCACTGTATCGTATTTTTGTACTAATGAGTTATACATCATGATGTAATGGTTTCTTTTAGCATAAGGTCAGAAATGTTACTGAACAAAATGATTCACCTGCATTGTACATTTTTTCTGGATTAGAGCATCTGCCAAATGCATAAACATAATGTAAATGTGTATTTAAGTGCTAGTAGGGTTGTTTCTACCCATCGAGTTATAATTTCATTTGCCTATAGACAGTATACAATCTCAGTGTATTTTATTTAAATGAAGAAGTGAGAGCACAGAATTGTTCACTACATGATAAGCATTAATGAAGAATCAAACTGGACATATCACACAGAGCATACCTACTTTCTCCAGCAAGCAAAAAGAGGTTGGCTTCCTTACAGAAACTCCAGACTGTTCAGGCATACATAAGAAAACATTCTCCTGGGACTTGACAAAGCTCAAACATTTTTTAACAATTTGGATTTCATCTGGGTGCACAGCTGTTTCTCATGTATTAAAGTAACAAATCAACTAGGAATTAGCTGCTAAAACCATTAGAGTGGAGATATTATTTTGGTTTTCATACAATTTAATTTGTATTTTTCAAGTGTTTGCATTGTGAATAAATATAAATATGTTGTAGGAAATATCTTATTTTTATCAGGAAGCAAACAAGGTCAAAATGCTAATGGTTTTGCAGAGAGGTTCACACTCTGAGAAACACACACCCACACACAAAGGAACCACTAGAGGCTGCTAGAAGTGCAGAATATAGAGCATGTGCTGCTGTTTTGTTTGAGCAAGTGAACTTTGCTTGGCTCTTTGCAGAATGAGCACATGAATCCGCCTGTCACAGTGCTGCGGTTAGCTTGATGCAGCGGACTAGAACATCCACCCTCACAACTCCTGACTTACAAGTCTTACCAAATACCAAATGCTCTAAGCAAACTTCACAAATCTTTTACAGATAGACTTCTGCTATCACTGCAATTTTAGTACACTGAAAACACTGATACACCTTTTCTACCTTTTCTAACTTGGTTTACTTATCTGCACTGGATAATTGTGCTGATATAATACACTGTATTAATGTGGGATTGACCACATGAATAAAATACATTCATCTTCCATTTTTTTCTGTGTACAGACATATTGTACATTAAACACACACATTCCCACTAGCACATTCAAAGTGACCCCAGAGTGTGAGCATGTGTTTGACAGTGATAAAAATCAGTGATATCCGAAGAACATTCAGCAAATACTGCAAGGAGAAAGATGGGAGGAGCTCAACTGTGAATATGTTTTTATGGTCATGTAACACCAAAACTTGAAACTACCAGTCTGGAAAGGACAGTTTCTAAAAGAAGAACAAATAATGGTGTGTGTGTGTGTGTGTGTTTGTGTGTGTGTGTGTGTGTGTGTGTGTGTGTGTCTGAAAAAAAAACTTCATGGGAACTATGCAGTTTCCTTTTCTTTTCTTTTTTTTACACTAAACTGGACCACGGTTTAATCACGCTCTCAGACAGATGCCTTCAGGCAGACTTTATAATGACAGTGACTGCATTTTCATTTATAAATTGCAATTTAAATGCGATAAATAACAGGTAGAATTTCTGTTTAAGTTACAAGAATGCCACGTCTGTCTGAATGTCAACAATGTTTGAAACTAATAGAACACATGGAAAAAAGCAGTAACAAAAAAACAGATACATGGAAATTCAGATCAGCATGGCGGCTGCAAAACTGACTAATATTAAAAGATATTACCAGTACACTATGTGCGTAACCGGACAACATAATTATCAACTGCCTTTATACTGACGGATATTTCAGAAGACCATTACACAACAAATCAGTGATCTCTCAAACGACTCTATCAGTGACACATTTGAGTGGTCTTGTAAACAAAGCCTTGGATGCTCTGACAGTGAGAGAATGACAGTGGTGATGGTCATGGAGTGAAAGAGAAAATCTATTTTTGTTTCAAATGGATCCCCTCTCAGTCTTTTTCCCATTATAGTGCTTTTATCTGCAGAACAAGATGAGAGAGAGAGAGAGAGAGAGAGAGAGAGAGAGAGAGAGAGAGAGAGAGAAAGAAGGGAAAACATAAAACACAAGGGTCATAACTTTGGAAAAGAAAGCCACAGTGAGTCCATATAATTCCATATAAATGACAGTGAGAGAAAGAGGACAGAGATACAAAGAAAGAGAATGGAAAGAAAGGGGCAAAGGGGGGGATGAGGGAATGAGACAGTATGAGAGAGAAGAAAGATGTGGGACGTGAGATAAAGAGAGAGTGTAGTTCTGTTCTGACCATTTCTCTCCTTCTCTCTCTCACACACAGACGCATATACAGACACAGACGCACACATACACACACACACACATACACTCTCTCTCTCTCTCTCTCTCTCTCTCTCTCTCTCATGCTGATAGTCATGCACGTCTACTTGAAAGGAAACCAGTTAACTGTATGATTGGCTGAGAGAAGGTGTGTGAGCTAAGTGAGCGAGAGAGAGGAAAGGGGAGAGAGTGTGTGCTTGAGAAGGAGAGAGGACAAATGTGTCAAAGAAATGGAGGTCACCTAAGGTAAGTCTATGGCATTGCTAAACTGCTGCTGTTCTGATCAAAGAAGTACTTTTAGAGGGTTGAGTGTATAATGCGAGCCAGCACAGAAACCTTATGGGTTAAGAAACTGGAAATGAATACAGCTAAATTCTCAACCCAATCCAGTTTGTTTACAAATGAGGAATCAAAACCTGGAACACAGAGTGGAAACATTCAGCAAACATGGATGTCGTGTCTGAGGATTATTGGACAGCTGTGGTTATATGTTTATGTGAGTTGTGTATATTTTAGATTTTTAGATGATCATACTCTGTAAATCAGCTTGTTGCATGAAATGCTCGCCTGGATTTTAGGAAGAAGTTGTTATTCAAACTCAGAGACTGGGATAAAAATGAGTGTGAGAAGATTTGTTCCCCTTCCTCTTTCAGGTCACCACTTTTTTCCCCACTTGTGGCAGTGCATATGTGTGAGCAATCTTGGAAAGGAACTGGATAATATAGGCCATTACTCAATGTATTTGTGTGTGTGCGTTTGTGTGGGTCTGTGTGTGTGCTTAAGCAACTTTGGAAAATATAATAATGCGTATTTGAGGAGAGAAAACATACAAAGTCCACTGAGTTGTAATTAAAGGCGCTCATGTGAGTTAGAATGCAACAGAAAGAGTGAGAGTGAGGCAGAGAGGGAGAGAGGAGTGAGAGAGGCACATACATAAAGAAGAAAAAAAAATGTGAGAGTATGTATGCTTGTTGTGCGGTATAACCCTTCACAACTCATTATCATTCCACATGTATACGTGCACACACCGCCACATTATTATAGAAGATGCAGTTACCTAGCAATATACCCATGTGGCCCTAAATGGACAGACTAGCCTGAACAATGTTCCAAAAGACAGCAAAAAGGGTTCACAGAAGGTATCCGATTGCTGCATCAGAATCGTCAGCATCCAACCATTTCTACAATAAGTAGGTCAGACTTCAGTCTGAAAGCAGGTTCAGGCTTTCTTAGAAAATCTAAAGAGCAAAACCTAAAAAAGAATCTAAAGCTAGTAAAAAAAAATGCAGCTGAGTATCTACTGAGCAATCAGCTTTTGAAGAATGAAAGCTGCAAGATATCACCAGGTCCTGTCTGAAGTTATTGTACCTCGCTCCCGTGTGTATGGGAAGTTCAGAATCAGGGAAAGAAATCTTTTACAAACAGTTTTAACAACAGTCATATTTTTCTATTCAAATAACCCTTGGGGGTATTTGTGTTTTTATTTACAAGCAGCAAGGTTTAGCTAATAATGTCAATAACCTGCCTTTGTGCAGTCATGTCTTTTCAACTGAGAAAAATAGCTTGTTTGAGGTGTCCTTTTTCTTTTGTAACTGCCTTAAAATGCTGGCTGGGTAACTCTGGGAAACAGCATTTTCATTCCTAGTATTTTTTAATCATTTTAAGGATTCAAGTTTCACAGAACGTAATTCAAAAAATGGAGATACATGGTTTTCTTTGGACTGAGACAATATATTACTTTTGATATTGATGATGTCGTAGCCATTAATACAGCCTACAGGAGTTTATTTCAGCTCTTTCACGATAAGGAATGTTGTTACTACAGACAGTCTGTAGGAGAGTTGATGGAGCTTCTGAAGTATCCAGACATCCAAAATGAGTGTCTAATGATTTCAAATTTCCAGTTCAGTTTAACAGTTCTATATTCTTCAGACCAGGTCTGTTGTGCCTCATTTCACTTATAAAGTTAGAAAATTCTTTTATTTATCACATGCATAGTCATACAAGTACAACATGATCTCTCTGCATGTAACCCATTCACCAAGTGAAGCAGTGGGCTGCTGCCAATGAAGCACCCAGGGAGCAGTGTGTGGGGATGGTACCTTGCTCGAGGGTACCTCAGCGGTGACATTAGCAGTTGGGATTTGAACCCCAATCCTCTGATTGCAGGGCCAACGCCCTAACCACTAGGCCATCCAGCTGCCGTCAAGGTGTAAAATATAAAATAAATATAAATATAAATATAAATCAGTACCTAAGGCGCAATAATAATGATTTATATACAAAAGAATAAAGAGATGAAGAATCAAAGTAGTGAAAGTGTAGGACACGGCTTTAATTATATATAGCAAGGAGATTTTCTTCTCTTATGATGTTTATGAATAGGCTAAGACAGAAAAAGCAAAACAGCTTGGCTGTGAATAACTACTCATCATGTGAGAGGCTATTCTATGTCCTGCTTCTTTTTTCTTAAAGCTGCTCCATGTATTTTTAGCTCGAGCTCTATGAAACAGTCAGGTCAAGCGTCCTTCAAATTTATCTATGTGAGTCATTTGGCTACTGGCGGGCCTGATTGTATCAGACTGTCTGGTGATGACTAATGGCTTGTTGTTATTTTCTGAAAAGCATATATTCACTGCAATAAATAACTGAAATCAATCTCATGTGCTTAAGTCTTAAGGAAATGATGAGGGAGACATTAAACGCTCTGCAAAAAAATTATCTGACCAGCCTTCCATATAGAAAGCAAGTTTAAATTAGGTTTGTTTTACAAGCCCATTTTTTCACCTAATCATATTTGTGCGCTCAGATGAAGTGCTTGCTTGAGAGCCTTTGAAATGCATACTAATGTGAACATAACTCAAAAGGATATAACTGGATTCAGTGTGTTTAGCTTTCTGATTAGCTCAGACAGGTATCAGAGGTCAAATAAATACACTTCAGCTTTGCTTGACTGTACAACCTTGAGAGACTTTACTGTATTTTACTAAAATACAGTAAAGGCAATGATTGTATGCAAAAGCTTGAGAACTCAAAACCTGTTTGATTACTAAGATGGATATGTGCACTAAGAAAAAGAAAAGCTTATTTTTAGATGTGCGATTATTATGTTACACACACACACACACACACACACACACACACACACACACACACACACACACATATATATATATATATAAACAATGTCAAGATATTAACCACATCCGCCACCAGAACCTGTTGTTCACTTTCAGATTCATCATCCCCTTTAAAAAAAAAGGCAGTGCAAATGGGTGATACGTTCCTCGATTTCATGTCACATACCTCAAAACCCCAAATGGATGAGATGAAAGATGAATCTTTCAGCAGGTACATTGGTGATGAGGACATACCTGCAGTCATAAGGCAAGGGGTCAAAGATTATTAGGGCACGTGGAACCTGAGGGAGCGTGAGAGAGTCAGGGAATCCTTTTAAGTGTCGCATACACTTTGAAGTCATCTATTACAGTCATTCCCATAACACATAGATTTATAACCAAAATAAAGAAAGCATGACCTTCGGCTGGCTGCTCTGAAAGAAAGCCTATGTGCTACATCATGCAAACTCTCAGTGAGATTGCCTTCCCCCCATGGTCTCCTAGTCTCCTGAGAACCAGTGGTCCCTGGAGCTGTTTGGTTTTAGAATAACCTCTCCCCTTCACCCTAAACAAAAATTTTGCGCATTACTCAGAAGGAAACAGTCCTCTGCAGCACTGAGTACAGACGACGAACATCTGTTATTGACTGCAGGATCCAGTTTCACTCTGCTGGCTCAATTCACTGAGTGGATACTGATACCGAACAAGAGATGTTGCTGCTATACGTTCTGTGAAGAGTTGCCCTGAATCAATTTTACTGGGGATACTGAAATTTATCTGATTACCGATTAAATCTGTTCATTTAATCCAAGACAAATCTGCAATATCCTACCTTTTCACAGTCTTACAGTAATAATGCTGGAGTGAATTACCTGCTGCTCCTTCAGTGATAGTCAGCCTGTTGTAATCAAACTCACTGTAATGTAATAACAAAAAATGGCTAACAGACATGGCTACATGTTTGACTGATCTGAACACCTGGGCTATTACGTTATTACCTTTACTGAGATTTTATTTTATCCCATAAAAACTGACAAACTGAAACCTTTATACCATTACATTAAAGGGCCTATATAATGATTTTTAAATTTATATTCAATTTGAAAAACATCATGGTAAGGTAAAACAGTACATCAGAAATTTAGGATACAGGCCCTTTAATGAGCCTTCCTAGCAAAACTAATAGACTTACACTACAGCATGTTACAACTAAAAACACATCAGGCAAGCCAATCTAGCACCTGCACTTTCTGCATACACAGCCAAGAATGTGATTTGATGTTGTCCTGCTAGAAAATGCAGGGCCATCCCTGGAAAAGAAAGCATCTGAATAGAAGCAAATGTTGCTCCAAAATTTGTACATATATTTCTACATTAATGGTGACCTCTCTGAAGTGTAAGGTACCCACATAAGTGGGTGGTAGTACCTAGTGGGTAAAACACTTGCCTGTGAACCTGATGACCACAAAGTTGCAGTTGCAAACCATCACTTTCTACCATTGTGTCCTTGAGCAAGATACTTAACCCTCAGTTGTTCCAGGAGGACTGTCCCTGTAACTAATGATTGTAAGATGCTCTGGAAAAGAGCGTCAGCCAAATGCCCCCTTTACCCATGGACACTGACACACCTCCATACCATGACAGATACTGGCTTTTGAACCTCATTCTAATAGCTTTGAGGGTCCTTTCCCTCTGTTATGATATCCATTGCAGATTAAAGCATTTAAGACAGTGATGTATGAGGAATTGGAGATCATGTACATTCAAAAGTGTTTATGGTGTTGTCACATCAAGATTTTACTAATTTCTTTGAATCTTTTATTATGTTGGGCACTGCAGAAAGTGAAAGCCTCAAAATCCTACCAATCTGACTTTAGGGAATGTTGTTCTGAAAGTGATAAATTATTCACTGATGCATCTTTTAGTACACTGGTAAGCCTCACCCAATCCTTGCATCATCTCGTCCTTGGTCTTTCTTTGAGGTTCCTTATATTCCAAAACACAATTGCTTCACTGGTTTAACATCATGTGGTTCACATAACCTTGTTATTTTAAATGGACACATCATTATTAGCCTCAAACTGCCCATATCCTGTTTTATAATGGATTGTTATATCAGAATAAAGATATGTTTTTAAAAACAATTAAGGAAAATGATAGAATGGTCAGTTAAAACACAAAATATCTTGTCGTTATATTGTTTCCGTTTTTCAGTTGGATTTCATTAGCTATTCCAACTGTTTTGGAACGGAGGCTGAAAATAGTGGTAATGTGTTAAGAAGGAAAGGCAGATACACTCCAAAAAACTCCAATACACTAAAAAACATTGCCAGCTGTGACAGAGAACTGTGTACACACGTTGCGTGTTGGTGTGAGCTCACTGAAGTTGAAAGAACATCTGAGTGTGCATCATTACTCAAGCATTTTAGAGGTTGTCCTCTATATTTCAAATGCATCTTCCCCCCTTATTAAAGAAATGTAAAATGACAAAATCCTCCCTTAACCCCAAATACAGTCTAGACATTTGGTATCCAAAGTTTGCTTTTTTAGATTTGTGCTGAAGTTGTAAAGCTACAGTGTGCAGAAAACTGCTCAGAAACTAGGCTCATCAGGTACAGAAACAGCTTGACAGGGATTCTGCTCACCTACACAGCAGCAATGATACTGAAGTAGTTTACTATGTTCTACTGACGAGTTATTACAGTGTTTCATTCCAGTTTGTATTGGATTTTTTAAGGGCCTATATGAATCACTTAGACTCAACACTACTGAGCTTCCTCACACTGTGTGTCCTTCAACTACAGCCAAACAAATGGACATGTATTTAGCCGTTTCCCTGTGTAAATGTTAGTTATTGCTTACTTTGGTCTTCCAAGCAAATATTATGGATCATAAAATTGTACCTGTGAGAGTTCGCATGTCCACTGACTACTTCCCCTCACTGAATCCCGTTTATTTCAATGGAGACCTGTGCCTAATACTAAGACCAGCATAAAACATCAATACAATCAATATTTTACACTGACTTCAGAGTAATGTTCAGGACTACATTACAGTAGTTTGCAATCACAAAGATTTCAGTGAACAACAGTAAGGAGTAAACTAAGGGTGTCTTCAAACTAACCTTTTTTTTTTTTTTTTAAACCACTAATGGGCTCTGTGCTCTCGATCTGAGGCTGTAGTTAAAAGTGCGTAGGCTTCACTGATGTCACAGTCTGATATGATTAGCCTAATTTAAACAGGATCTGTCTTGTTAAAAGTTTTAAAAAAAGAATGAAAGAAAACAATTTCTTTAGTAAGTGCCCAAGTTGTGGTATTATTTGACCACTAGGTATGTTTTCATTATTCCCTTCGTTTGTGTTCTGTTTGAACTGTAACAAGTAGACTGTACATACGAGTATTTATATATACACTACCAGTCAAATCTGTCAAATAAAACAAATTTCCTTTGTAACATGGAAAGAATATGTA